>CM054057.1:405438905-405708421 GCA_028641055.1 Alopecurus myosuroides
TTATTCTGCTAAAATGAGTACCTGTGAGAATACTAAGTTGTGTGACTTCACTAGCACAAACAACAATGATTTTATTTGTACACCTATTTCTCCACCTGCTCCTACTGCTGCTTTCTATGAGATTAAACCTGCTTTATTAAATCTTGTGATGAAAGAGCAATTTTCTGGTATTAGTACTGATGATGCTGCTGCCCACCTTAATAATTTTGTTGAACTATGTGAGATAAAAAATATAATGATGTGGATGGAGATATTATTAAACTAAAATTATTTCCTTTCTCTTTGAGAGGAAGAGCTAAAGAATGGTTGCTATCTTTGCCTAGAAATAGTATTTATTCATGGACTAAGTGTAAAGATGCTTTCATTAGAAAATATTATCCTCCTGCTAAGATTGTATCCCTGAGAAGTGACATAATGAATTTTAAACAATTTGTTGATGAACATGTTGCTAAATCTTGGGAAAGAATGAAAATTATGGTGAAGAATTTTCCCACTCATGGACTGACTACTTGGATGATTATACAAACCTTTTATGCATGACTGAATTTCACCTCAAGGAACCTATTGGATTCAGGTGCTGGAGGTACCTTTATGTCCATTACTTTGGGCAATGCAACAAAGCTTCTTGATGATATGATGATAAATTATTCAGAGTGGCACACTGAAAGAGCTCCACAAGGTAAGAAGGTAAATTCTGTTGAGGAAACCTCCTCTTTAAGTGAAAGGCTTGATGCTATTATGTCTATGCTTGTTAATGGTAAAGCTCAAGTTGATCCAAATAATGTTCCTTTAGCCTCTTTGGTTGCTCAAGAAGAGCATGTTGATGTAAACTTTATTAGAAATAATAATTTTAACAACAATGCTTATAGAAATAATTTTGGTGGAAACAATTATAATCCCTATCCTCCTAATAGTGGTAGTGGTTATTCTTATGGTAGATCTGGAATGTCTACCGAGGAAAGGATTGTAGAAGTTGAAAAACCAACTAAGAACTTTATGCAAGTGCAATATGAACAAAATAAGTTGTTTACTAAAACTATGGAAGAACAATTTGCTATGTTGAGAACTATTAGCCAACAAATTGGAAATTTGAATAGAGAAATCTCTGGTTTGCAAGGTAAAATTTCAAGTGCTGAGATTAGTATTTCGGCCCCGTCAGAGGCACAATTTTCTTTGATCAATAAAATGGCTGCTAAAACTGAAACCATTGAAGATAATCCTTTTGCTTCAACCAATGTCATTCAAGTTCGAATTGATGATAATGTTAGGTTGATGGCTGAATTACGTGCTAGGTGGAAAAGAGAAGATGAATCGGCTAGAAAGAATAATATTGCTAGAGTTTGCACTATCACAACCACTAGTAAAACTGAAGCTCCAAGTTCTAGTAAACCTCCTACTATCAATGGTAAAGCAATTGGTGTTAATAAATTCCCTACTCCTTTGGTGAAACGTGCTAAATTGCCTCAAACTGCTGAAATTGCTCCTGATGAAAGTGCTGAAATTTTTAGAGGTATGGGAGATAATAGTCCCATTACTTTTGATGATAATAATATTGATTTTGATAATTGCAATATATCTGAAGTTATTATGTTCCTACAAAATCTTACTAGGAGTCCCAATGCTAGTGCCAGGAATATGGCCTTTACTAAACATATTGCCAATGCTCTCATGAAAGTTAGGGAAGAAAAGTTGAAACTTGAAACATCTACCCTAGGAAATTAGATGATGGTTGGGAGCCTATCATTAAGATAAAAGTTAATGATTTTGATTGCAATGCTTTGTGTGATCTTGGTGCTAGTATCTCTGTTATGCCTCAAAAGCTTTATGATATGCTTGATCTACCACCATTGGAACACTGTTATTTGGATGTTCATCTTGCTGATAATGCTAAGAAGAAACCTCTTGGTAGAATCGATGATGTTCTTATTATGGTTAACAATAACCTTGTACCTGTTGATTTTGTTGTTATGAACATTGAATGCAATGCTTCTTGTCCTATTGTTTTGGGAAGACCTTTTCTTAGAACTGTTGGTGCTATTATTCATATGAAATAGGGGAGTATTAAATATCAATTCGCCCTATGAAAGGTTTGGAACACTATCCTAGAAAGAAGATGAAGCTACCTTTTGACTCTATTATTAGAGAAAGATATGATGTTGATTCTTCTTCACTTGAAAATACTTGAGTTGCCCTTTTATGCCTAGCTGAAAGGCGTTAAAGAAAAGCGCTACCGGGAGACAACCCGTTTTATTTCGCTGTTTTCAACCTGTTTTCTTTCGTTTTCTTTGGTGTGCTTTGCACCTGGGTGTTTTCTATTTCCTTAGCAACCCCACTGTATCTTTTGTTTTGTGTTTTTGTTGAGCCAAGTAAATCCTCTAGTGGAAAGTTGAGGCTATATTTCGGATTTCTACGCAGGAAACAGATTTCTGCTGTCCACTGTTAATTCCGTAAAAAAACACAGAAAATTCAAAATGACCTGAGTTTTTTTTTGCTTAATCCTGAGTTATATACTCAACTTTTCTTAGTTGACCAATTTTTGACTAGAGCAACAGAAGATTTTTGAAAAAATCGATCGTTACATGTTGTTCTGTTTTGACAGATTTCTGCCATTTATTGCATTTGCATCTTAATCTCTTTCTTTTGGTGTTCTTTTGAGAAAAAAGAGTTTTAAAATAAGTTGTGACAGTAGCTAATGTGTTTTTGAGTGTTAGACATGTGTTGAAACTGAACCATGTGAATTTATTATTTCGATTGCACTAACGTTGCTAATGAAGATTGTGAGAATTTTGGTGTGAAGGAAGTTTTCAAGGGTCAAGAGAAGAGGATGATATGATGTGATCAAGAAGAGTGCAAAGCCTAAGCTTGGGGATGCCCCGGTATTACATCCCAGCAAATTCCAAGAAGACTCAAGCGTCTAAGCTTGGGCATGCCCAAGGCATCCCCTTCTTCATCAACAAATTATCAGGTCACTTCTAGTGAAACTATATTTTTATTCGGTCGCATCTTATGTGCTTTACTTGGAGCGTATTTTATTTTTGTTTTCAGTTTGTTTTTGTTTTTTTCTTTAAGTTTTTATTTTTATTTTTCAATAAGCTTGGTTGGACCCCACCATTCTTTTATTGGAGAGTGTCATGCTCCGCTTTTTCATGAGAATACTTTGTATTCTTAATCTCTATCTAGCTACTGCATTTATTTAGCTCCTATTTTGCATGCATCTCTTATAAGAACTGTTATTTTTAGTAGTGTTATGTGAGTACTCTCATGTTTGCTTTCTGTATCATAAAGAGTATTTTGTTAAAGCATGTTTTCTATGGTGCGTGTTGGGAGAAGAAAATTGCTGCTTGAAGTAGAATTTATAACAGTACTAGTAGAAGCTTGTATAGACTGTGGTTAGAACGTTTTCATGCCATGCTAAATATTATTTTAGTTTTAAAGCCTTGGCATGAATAGCCTCAAATAGCTAAGAGTGTTTAATATGTCTTGAAAGATTCATGAGTTGCTCTTGTCATAGTAAAGCATCAATATAGGGTATTCTCTTTCGAGTGTTTTATTTGGTTGACTTGGCGCATGCTCACACCATGTTTATGACTACAAAACAATCACGAATAGCCTCCATGACCACTTAGTTTTTGAACTTGTGATACTTGTTATGTTTTAATTAATGATGCTTATGTCGCTATGAATGATTATGGCTCTTATGCTCTCTTGATTTGTCGCTCCCAGTCGTTTGCTAGCCTCCACCTGTACTGAGTATGAGCTCTACTCGTGCATCCAAACTCCCTTAAACCAAAGTTTTTCCCATTGTGTACACCATACCTACCTACATGTGGTATTTAACTGCCACTCCAAGTAAATTGTTCATCTGTTACCTTTAAAACATTCAAAATTACTCCTGCTTTATGTTCCTGTTTTTGCTCATGAGGACGTAAATAGAGAATCTTTATCTCACTTGTTGATTGGATTTCACACCCTAGACTAGTGGCTTCATCTGCTTATCCAAATTATAGAAGAGCTGTCAGCGGGGTGCCCAGCCCTAAATTAATACAAACAAATCCTCTTCACTATTTTTTCCCCTGATTTATCAGTCAAAGCATAATTGTGTAAACAAAAGAGAAAGACGGATGACCTTCTATACCAGTTGTGTCCTTCACCATGGGAGACGCTCTTGTGAATCCAGTTGGCTTGTGACGTACTGTATTTTCTGTTTACCATTCGTTGACATTAGCATACATCTCCCAAAATATAGACACTCCTCCACGGTATGTGATTGTTGGCAGGAACCCGAGGATTCGGTTAGCCATGGTTTGTGAAAGATGGATGGGAGGAGTGTCAAACTTTTAAATACCTTTGTTTAATAAAATAAAAGCTCTAGCACATGAGTGATCCTGCTTCCCTCTGCGAAGGGCCTTTCTTTTACTTTTATGTTGAGTCTCCATCTTCTAACTTTATGCAAAGTTGAGAGAGCATTTTTGCCATTCTGAGCTCTATGTGCATTTGTCCCATAAACATCAATAATTACTTCATAATGTGATATTATTTGTTCTAGTCATCCTCATGAACTTTGAAGGTGTCCTGGCATTTATGTTTTGCCCCACTCTTAAGGCTAGCAAAATATCACTTTGCCATGCTTTCTCTATACCTGAAACAAACGTCTAACTTTCTTTGCATTATTATTCATGATCCTTTATTTGAGTTACTCTTCGTGATGCAAAGTAATTGCTATGCTTTATTATTAAAGTACTATTTATCATGTTTGTGTTTTAAGTTCTATGATCTCAGCGTGCATATGCTTTTACATTAGATTGATCAAGTTTATGTTAGTAGCATGTCAACTCAGAAATTATTGTTTTATCGTTTACCTACTCGAGGACGAGTAGGAACTAAGCTTGAGGATGATTGATACGTCTCCAACGTATCTATAATTTCTGATGCTCCATGATCATATTATGTCAATTGCTACTTGTTTTCTCCCTTATTTATAGCATTTTTATACGTTTTCCGGGACTAACCTATTAACAAGATGCCAAGTGCTAGTTCCCTGTTTTCTTCTGTTTTTGGTTTCAGAAAAGTTGTTCTGGAAACATTCTCGGAATTGGACCCCACCGAGCCCGAAGTGTCTATTTTCCCCGGAAGCATCCAGAACACCAAAGAGGAGTCGAAGACGGACACCATGGGGTCCACACCATAGGGTGACGCGCCCCCTGGCCGCGCCAGCTATGGGTGTGGGGACCCTGGAGCTCCACCGCCTTTGCCCTTTCGCCTATTTAATCCCCCCGGATGGAAAACCCTGAACACCTGATCAAAAATCCCCGAAAAGTTCTGCAGCCGCCGTCACTGTCAACCCTAGATCAGGGAGGGTTCTGAAGCTGTTTCCAGCACCCTGCCGGAGAGGACATCATCACCGGAGGCTTCTACATCACCATGCGTGCCTCCAGAGTGATGCGTGAGTAGTTCATCCTTGGACTACGGGTTCGTAGCTGTAGCTAGATGGTTGTCTTCTCCTCATATGCCTCCATGTTTAGATCTCGTGAGCTTCCTATAATGATCTAGATTGATCTTATGTAATTCTATATGATGTGTTTGCTGGGATCCGATGAATATTGAACTTATGCCAAGTTGATTATAGTCTTTATTTGCATATGCTATTTGTGATCTTGCATGCTTTCCGTTGCTATTGGTTGCTCTGGCCAAGTAGTTGCTAGTGACTCCAAGAGGGAGTATTTATTCTTGATAGTGGGTTCATGCCTACTTTTCGCCTTGCTCGAGTGACAGAAACGTGAAGGGGGAGGATGTGCTATTGCCATTAGGGATAAAACATCGGTGAGAGTGACCGCGTGCATAATCATTGCTTACATTACACACTTTGTTTAATGCAATTATCTGTTGCTTGCAACTTAATACCTAAGGGGGTTTGGATGATAACCTGAGGGTGGATTATTAATCATAGATGCAGATGGATTTCGGTCTATGTATATTGTTGTAATGCCCGCACTAAATATCATAGTAGTCATCATGTCATATATGTGCACTACGGTGCAACCTCTATGTCAATTGCCCAGCTGTACTTTGTTCACCCAGCATGCTATCTTTTATGGAGAGACACCACTAGTGAACCTATGAACCCCGGTCCATTTTCCACAGTGTTAAACAAACCACAACTATTTACTCCTTTCTTTACTTACTGCAAGCATACATCATTTTCCACACTATACGTCTAATCTTTGTTTTCAGCAAGACCGGTGAGATTGACAACCTCACTATACCGTTGGGACAAAATATTTTGGTTGTCTTGTGTGCAGGTTCCACGTTGTTGCTGACACCGGTGAAGCGCCAACACCACCGTCAGTGGCATCAACCTTCTTGAAATCCCTTCCTCCTACTGGATTGATAACCTTGGCTCTTAACTAAGGGAAATTTTTGCCGCTTGCTCATGACACCTTCCTCTTGGGGTTTCCAACACGCCATCCATAGCAATCATGCACTAACTACAACTTTAGACTCGAAAGAGTCACAAGCTAATGCAAGGTTTTTGTAAATCTTTCTTCAAGAGGTTTTTTTTAGTTCTGAAAACTATGCCCGCCAAATCTTCACAGGATTAGAACTTCATGGAGTTGCCTTTCCTGCGGCGTTTGCAGCTCCTTCCTGGAACAGGGGGTAACACACCACATCCTTTTACACTCTGCAGAGGTGCGTTACTTTACCCATGGGCGAGCAAGACCATGTTGGAAAACCAGGTGTACATTCCTGTCCACTCCCACTCAGGTGTGGGGCCCGGTTGTTGGTCCAAGCCAAACCGAGCTTCTCCGCACAACGCATGCCCACCCATTTCCACCAGCAGGTTGAACCCCTGATTCCACCCCTCACGATGGAGACCTAGGCGCCCCTGGTAGACACTCATAGACCCAGAGTCCGTGGGACGTAAGGGCTCCCACCCATGTGCACGTAGTCCCACAAGACCTACATCGTACGTCTCTGGTAGTCCGTTGACATGCGAACGAGAGAAGATCACAACTGACTTACTCCCCCAATAAAAGATCCATGGTTAAAGCGGTATTTACACCGCAAGAATCCTGACGGAAGTTGTTGTTAATTCCTAGGTAATACTTTCCCATGCAGATGGAACCTTTATTTGACCTATTCATCTTACCATGGTCTCATCCGCCCACCAAACAGAACACTACCACTCAGGTAGTCATTCAATTAGTCATATTATTATAAAAATAGGATCATGCATTCTTTTGAGACCAGGTGGTAATACGAAAGGTTTTTTCTTTCAAATAGTTCGTTAGGAAATACTGCAAAGGATATGAGCAACTGATGAAATTTCCTGAGATTGAAATAAACATAATAATCCATGTCTTTGGGTTCAAGGGTCGCGTAGATAAATCCCGAGATCTGAAAGATATCAAAGTAGTCCTGGTAAGGACTACAAAAAACACTGGCAAAATGATGTAATTCATAGTAATGAGATGCATCGTGAAACACCCCTAAAAATACCCCAACTTACAAGTGTAAGCTATGATCGATACGATACTAAGATCACATAGGTTTTAGGTGAGTTGTTTCATTACTTGTGGTGGTGATGTTGTCATTTCTTTTATTCTTCTGTGTTTCACTTTTATTTAACAAACAATTGTTATAATGTTTAAGTAGAAGTGTTATCACCTTGTTAGGCAATAAAACAACAACACATGGAAAACAACAATTGAAAAGATAACAGACACATTTTATATTGTGTTTAAAAAAAAGTGTAGAGCTAATGACAAAGAGTTGAATGGAAAACGAGTAACTAATACAACCAACTCTATAATCACATAACTTGCTATTTCCTAGTGTTGATAGGTTTAGTAAGTGTGAAAACATGATGGTTTTCTTCGTAAGGAAAATAATGTTTGTGGTAGTTGTTTATGGTTATAGTGGAATATTATAAAATTCCATTATACAAGTTTATAAGTTAAACAAATTTTTTTATGTTTACATTTGAATTATAAATGCCTTTCTCTTTAATTTGATATAACATTTTATGTTTTCTGAAAATATTTGAATAGGTTATTAATATATTAATTTTAAATGAATTAAATGACTAGGAAAAAATTGCACACATGAAAACTTGGTCAAATGAGTATGAAAACATCATAGATGAGTTGCATTTGTCATTTGGAGTATTTTGGTATATAACTTGTATTTTTCTGATTTTATGAATTATTTATTCTTTTTCTTAATTTTTTAATGATTTAATTTAATTAAAGAAATTTTTAATTTTAAACTTTATCAAACATTTTTTAAAATTTGATAAACATTGAGATTATAATTTTCTAAACATTTCTATATTGTTTTCATATTTTTCTGATAAACAGAATAAAAGATATTGATTAAACAAATTTTAATTATTTTCAGTTTTTTTAAATGACAGGTGGGGTCCACGTGGAAGATTTAATTTAATTAAATGGAAAAATAATTTATGATGGCATGCTGATGTCAGGATTGGGTCATCACCAGAGGGGATATTCACTGTGGATTTCAAATCGGGTGTTTAGGTTCAAATTGATGCAATTCATGTGCTCTACTAGCTAGAGTGTGACACGGGGAGTTTGTTGGTGGTGGCGGTCGAACAAATGGTCGCCGGAGATGACCGGCGGCGAGCAAGGCGCGGCGCTGGCCACGGTAGCTCTTCGACGAGGTTGAGTTCGAGCGCGGAAAAATCAACAAAAAATACCGAGAGGTTCAGGAGCTCAGGATGATCGCAGTGGTGCGGTTAAGGAAGCAAGGAATCATCGAATCAGACGGCGGCGAGCCGGTCTTGCCGACGAACGGAGGTGAAGAGGATGGGCTAATTAGGCCGCCTCCGGGCTTCCCCGCAAGTGAAACTCGTCACGGAGAGAGATACGAGGACGACGAAGCCAACGGTGGCCTCATCATGGCTTCCCGTGGACGGAAGCGAGAGGGAGAGATGAAGAAGGCTACGACGTCGGCCTGGAGGTCTTGTCCTCCACAGCTATCAGGTAGAGAGGAGGTAGCATGGAAACGATAGCAACAAGACACGCACGCCCTCTCCTCTGCCTTCTAGCAGAGGACGAAGAAAGGGAAATGTAAAGGCAGTTTTCAATAACCCCCTAAAACTCCTGATTATTTCAATAACCCCCTAAAACTGACTAGAAATTAATGTTTTCAGGACCTTTCTATAAAGATAAAATTTAATAAAAATCAGTTTTGAATTCCTTATCAAATTTCCAATCTCACCATGTTTTCCTTTTTTTTAATGTTGACCAAGATTTAAATTTTATACTTAGGGTGCTCCATTGAGGGTTTTTTGTTATTTTCACTCCGTTTCAACTTCAAATGAATTTTAATCTTCTTTCATACATAATATCACATGAATATGACACAACAATCATGTTATTTCAATAATGGTGAATAGCTTTAGTTATTATTGTTTTAGAAAATCATTTTGGTAAAACTACTTAGTAATGTTTCTGTGCACTGTAATTAAGATTACCCAATAGGGAATTTTATTCCATGTCATACCAAATGGTGTTGAGTAAGAAATGGATTTGTTTTCTTTTATGGGATTTGTTATTTTCCTAATTGAAACTCTTAGCAAATTTGGTTGACATTCTTATTAAGTGTGTGTAAGTTATGTTTGTTGTTTTTAGTACTTGCTCAAGTGGAAAACATGAGTGGCTTTGGCTCACATTTATTTCCAATATCAAGAGACTATATGTTTGTTTTCACACCTTGTTGTTGTTGACAAGTATGGATATTATCCCATGCTTGTTTTAGAAATATGTGTTCATTTGCATGGTTATGTGTAGATGTATTTTTGTTGTTATATGTTAGTCTTGTGTATGAAAAGGATCCAGAAAACAGGGTAGTTACTTGTTTCCATTTACCCTAGATAACACAATATATTTGGATGCAATGATTTGTTATTGTTTCTTACTTGATACTTGATTCCATTAAAGAGATTAACATGTATTTCTTTTCTCTGTTGTGCTTGACAAGGAATAGAGATTATAGGTCTCTCACATTACGAAATGATTCACTTGATAATCTCTTATACTAGGCTTCCTTACTAAATCAGTGTTTGTCCTTGTTGACTTCCATTGCTTGATGTACTTGTCTCTAGTTGTCACTAGTCTGCAGACATTTCCTTGGTCCTTTGCAAGTAATAACATCCCTTGGACTACCTAAGTGTTTTCTCTTCCTTGTTGGTCTCTTGACTTTAGAAATTCACCACTAAAGCTTATAGGATATATATGGGTTGGTTCCCAGATACTACCTTTAGTAGTAATGTCGGGGGGTTACCCCCGAGTAGGGTAAAGACAGGTGGTAAAGGCCGCTTACAGAAGAGAGGTTTGGCCGAGTAGCCGACTACCGGGTACTCGCTACCCGGTCGACTGCTACCCGGTCTCACCTCAAGATGATCAGAAGGAGATATCAATCAGTTTCTACCATGTCGAGTAGAAGGTTTGGCCCGAGTACAATTGGCGGGAACCCTTGGCGGGAAACTACTCGGGCAGGAAGTCAAAGGAGCCGTTCTGACACAGGATCCCGCGTATCCTGGGTCCGTACTTGGCAGCATTCGAACTACTGTTCACGTGGGGACGGTCTGTCTGACAGTGACAGCATGGAAGCAGTCGGTGGCAGGATAAGGGGGACCTACTCTGTGACTAGGTACAGTGATACCAGTCTGTCCCCTAGTTTTGCCCAACGACTTTACAGAAGCAGCCAAGACCAACGACCAAAGCTGTCAGCGGGTACTCGGAGAAAGGACAGTGTGGACACTATGTCGACACTTGTCTAGGATTTGGACGTATCCGGCTGGGCACCATGTATATAAGGTGCCCCGCCGCCTCCTGCGCGAGGCACGCTCTCAGAGGTAGAGGAATGCACATATGCTCCCATAGTGGCTCACTAGAAACCCTAGAAACCCAAAGTCCTTGACCTAGCTCTACTCGGAGAGGGGCAAGGGGCTACTCGGTAGCGTTACCATTTGTACTGTGGCTACTCGGTGAGACACCGTAATACATAAGGAAAGGCAGGAGTAGGGGTTTTACCTCCTCACGAGGGCCCTGAACCTGGGTACATCGTGTTGTTTGTGTTGTGTGGATCTTACCTCACGCGGCTACTCGTCGCGTGATCCCTCCCCGGACACCTCCAGCGTCCATCGTCCCCACATCTTTAGCCATCCCATGGCATCTGCCGTGACACCACCACGACAGTTGGCGCCCACCGTGGGGCAACCAGTGGCGCTGGCTGGGGTTTCTGTTCGGACGGGATCTTCATCAGTGGAGCGCGTAGTTTGTGGCCTTGTCCACAGATTCGGCTCCTTCGACTTCGTCACCGACAACGCTGGCTGTTTCGGCGGCAAGGCCATGCCGGAAGGCGGCTCGGTGATCTCCTTCGGCTCTCACCTCGTCTACGTCGCCACCGTCGCCAACGACACCTACCCCGAGCTGGTGCACGACGCGGAGGATCCCCCCGCGGTTGTTGCTGCTCGTGGAAGGCCTGTGCGCAGCTCTGCATGCTGCGCTGAGGTGATGGTGACTGGCTTGGCGGCAAACGCTGGCGCAGCTGCCACTGGCGCTGCGGCCGTCGTCGAGGAGGTCGACGACCCGCCCGCGGGTGGCAGGACACGCCGGCCCTACGAGAAGGAGTGCAACCTGCCGCCTTCCACGTCTACGGTCATCCCCGCCTCGGCTGCGCGAACCGGGATGCCCACTCCCACTGACCTCGAGCTCCTAGCCGAGAGGGAGCAGCTCGAGCGGCAACGCCAGGAGCTGCTCGCCGAGCAGGCGGAGTTGGAGAAGATCAGGTTGGAGCTGAGCCTGGACCAGCTCGAGTACAACAAGGCTCACGGCTTCACGCCGGTGGCCAGGAGGCCCAGCAGGGTAGGCGCTACGCGGCGCAACCTAGGCGCCGAGATGGCGACTGTGGCGGAGGAGCCCGCGCAGTCGGCTACCGCGAACACCTTCACAAGGCCAAGGTACAGCACACCCGCCAAGACGCTGCGAGCTGCGGAGGCTGTGGCTGCCGAGTTGCCGCGCCTAGAGGGAGAGGCGCGTCGCAGGCAGCAGGAGAGGCTAGGCGAGCTGGTGCTGGAGGCCGCCAGGCAGAACGAGGAGTTCCGGAAGGCCAACCCGGGAGCTGGAGCTTCGCAGGTGGTTCACTCGCACGCGGCAAGATCTAACGATCAAGCCTCATCTCCGCATCCTAGCCGCGAGAAGAGCCGCAGCGGGCGTTCGGGTAGAGACAGGCAAATGCAGGTGTATGACCCGGCTGCTGCCGCGAAACAGGTTGCTGTGCCGCAGCAGCCCGGGCAGGAACACAACGCTGCAAGAGCAGGCTCTCAAGCCCATCAAGCTCAAAGCCGTGTCCGAGAAGCCGCGCGTCCGGGTACTTCTCGGCAACCCGCAGCTCCGCCTACTCGGCAGAGGCAGCAGCCACGCCCAGTGGCACCAGTCGTCAACCCGGTGGAGCAGCCTGCCGCTATGCAGGTGGATAGGTATGATGATGGCTACTCGGCTATGGAGATGGCTGGTTACGACATCCATGACCGCGTGGGTGAGCGCGTGTTGGCGCCTGGAGATGCAAGGCACCAGCTGGACCGTATCAGCTTGTCGGCGCGGCTTGAGAGCACGGGTCCTCCTGGCCCCGAGTGCTTTGGCCCGCGCATCATGAACGAGCCGTCCGTGAAGGGCTTCCAGCTCGCGAGAGGCACCAAGAGCTATAATGGTAGCACCAAGCCTGAAGATTGGCTCAACGACTACGTCACCGCGGTCCATATCGCGAACGGCAACAGGAGATGGGCGGTGCGCTATGTGCCGCAGATGCTAGAGGGTCCAGCTCGCACTTGGCTCAACAACCTGCCCAAGAATAGCATTAACTGCTGGCTGGACTTCTCGGATGCCTTCATCAGCAACTTCACCAGCACCTACAAGAGGCCGAATAGGCCACAGCAGTTGTCGGCTTGCCGGCAGCGAGAAGACGAGACGGACCGCGAGTACCTTACTCGGTGGAGCACCTTGAGGAACACCTGTGAGGGTGTGAATGAGGCGCAGGCCATCACTTGGTTTGCGCAGGGTTGCCGACATGGCAGCATGCTGTGGCAGAGATTGCAGAGGGAAATGCCCAACACCCTGGCCGAGACCATCAAGATTGCGGATCAGTACGCACTCGGTGATCCTACTCAGCCACTGATGGATTCCTCTGAGCCGAGAAGAAACTTCAACAGCAACAAGCGCAACGAGTTCCGCAACAAGCGCCGAGTAGATACTCGGTATGATCCCGAGGAGGTGAATGCAGTGAATGTTGGAGGCAGTGGTGGCCAAAGGCAGAAACCTGCTGGAGCCTACGGGCAGAACCAGAACCAGGGCCAAGGCAACAAGAAACCGTTCCGCACTGCGCAGCCGAGTAGCGGGAACTCCGAGCAGCCGAAGAAGTTTGTCTTCGATGACATGAAGGATGGTCCATGCAGCTTCCACACTCACCACCCCTCAAGGCCTGCGAACCACACTACTCGGCAATGCGAATGGTGGGATGTGATCAAGAGTGATGGCTTGCCTCCTCCACCTCCTCTGCCAGCCGCGAATGCCACTGTTCAGCCTACTCGGGCACCCGCAGCTCGGCCGCCAGTCTATCCGAGAAGAGAGAATGTGAACCAGGTGGCTTTAGGAGCCAACCAGAACTTCAACAACGAGAGGTACCGCAACAACAACAACAACTACAACCGCAACAACAACAACAGAGGCAACAACAACTATCAGGGCAACAACAATGGCAACAACGGCAACAATGGGGGCAACGGCCCTAACCAGTACCAAGAGCACCATGAGAGCTATATGATCTTCACTTCCGAGGCAGTCGACAAGCAGTCACAGCATAGGCGGGCCATGGAGGTCAATGCAGTGATTCCGGCTGTCCCTCACTACATGTACTGGTGCGACCAGGAGATCAGGTGGACTCGGGCGGATCACCCCAAGGTGATGCCCAATCCGGGTACCTATGCCTTGGTGCTGGATCCCACCTTCTTGGGCCCCGAGAAGAACGTGAGGTTCAGCAAGGTGCTGATCGACAACGGCAGCAGCATCAACATCGTGTACAAAGACACACTCGAGAAGCTTGGCCTGGCCGAGAACATGATGCTGCCCAGCAAGACCACTTTCCATGGCATTGTGCCCGGGATCTCATGCAACCCGATTGGCCGAGTGTGGATTGATGTGCTATTCGGTACTCGGGAGAACTGCCGCACAGAGCGCCTGCAGTTTGAGGTGGTGGATCATCAGAGTCCATATCACGCTCTACTCGGCAGGCCTGCTCTGAGCAAGTTCATGGCCTCTACTCACGTGGCTTACCTGAAGATGAAGATCCCCGGGCCCAATGGCATCATCACTATCTCGGGAGACTACAAGAAGTCCATGGAGTGTGCCTCTGCTAGCTCTCAGCTGGCGGAATCGATGGTGATTGCTGCCGAGAAGAGGAAGATGTACGAGGTGGTGGCCATGGCTCAGTCCGCACAAGCTGGCGCACAAGGTGTGCCGAGTACTCAACATGGTACTGCTTTCCAAGCGGCCAAGGAGACCAAGACAGTCCAGGTTGACCCCGAGTTCCCGGAGCGCGTGGCCATCATTGGTGCCGGGCTGGCCGAGAAATAGGAAAGCGCGCTCATCCACTTCCTCCGTGAGAATCGGGACGTGTTCGCCTGGACCAATGAAGATTTACCAGGAGTCCCGAGGGAGTTGGTTGAGCACTCTTTGCATGTGCGTCCTGACGCCAAGCCCGTGAAGCAGGCCTTGCGCCGTTTCGGGGATGAGAGAAGGAAGGCCATCGGTGATCAAATCACCAAGCTGCTGATCAGTAACTTCATCATGGAGGTGCTACACCCGGACTGGTTAGCCAACCCGGTCATGGTCGAGAAGAAAAAGGAAGATCCCAAGGCTGCCACTGCATGGCGCATGTGCGTCGACTACACCGACTTGAACAAGGCATGCCCCAAGGATCCTTTCCCGCTACCTCGCATCGACCAGGTGATCGATTCCACTGCCGGCTGTGAACTGTTGTCTTTCATAGATGCCTACTCTGGTTTCCACCAGATTGCACTCAATCCCGCTGATCAAATAAAGACTGCTTTCATTACCCCGTACGGGGCTTATTGCTATCGTGTCATGTGTTTTGGCCTGAGGAATGCGGGTGCAACCTATCAGAGATGCATGCAGAAATGCTTGCACGACCAACTCGGCAAGAATGTGCAGGTGTACGTAGATGACATTGTCATCAAAACGAATAAAACACATACTCTGCTTGCCGACTTGGAGGAAACCTTTGCTAACCTACGCAGGTACAAAATGAAACTGAATCCGAGTAAGTGCACCTTTGGTGTACCAGCTGGAAAGCTACTCGGTTTCCTGGTTTCTAGTCGGGGCATTGAAGCCAATCCGTCTAAGATAAAAGCTATTGAAAGCATGTCTTTGCCGAGATCATTGAAGGATGTGCAGAAGTTCACGGGTTGTCTGGCATCACTGAGCCGTTTTCTGGGCCGAATGGGCGAGAAGGCTCTGCCTCTGTACCAGCTGATGAAGAAGAGCGACAAGTTTGTCTGGACACCGCAAGCGGATGTAGCATTCAATGAGCTGAAAGCAATGTTGGCTAGCGCTCCTGTCTTGGCTAGTCCGCTACCCAAGGAGCCTATGCTGCTATACATTGCCGCGACTAACCGAGTAGTCAGCGTGGTGATAGTGGTGGAGCGAGAAGAAGAAGGCAAGAGTGTGCAGCGCCCTGTGTACTATTTGAGTGAGGTGTTGTCGAGCTCCAAGCAGAACTACCCGCATTACCAGAAAATGACCTATGGTGTGTACCTGGGCGCCAGGAAGCTGAAGCATTATTTCCAGGAACATCCCATCACTGTCGTGAGCTCAGCTCCCATCTCGGACATCATGGGTAACAAGGAGGCGAGTGGCAGAGTAGCCAAGTGGGCGATTGAGCTAGCCGCGTACGCTCCCGCGTATACGCGAAGAGAAGCAATCAAGTCTCAGGTACTGGCGGAATTTCTTGTCGACTGGGCCGAGATGCAGTATGAACCTCCTGCTCCAGTTTCCAACTATTGGAAGATGCACTTTGATGGCTCAAAGGTGAAAGAAGGCCTTGGTGCTGGCGTTGTGCTTACATCACCCAAGCGAGATCAGCTCAAGTATGTGTTGCAGATCCATTTCAAGGCATCCAACAATGTAGCCGAGTACGAGGCAGTTGTGCATGGTTTGCGAGTAGCAAAGGAGGTTGGCGTGCAGCGCATTATCTGTTATGGCGACTCAGATCTGGTGGTGCAGCAAGTCTCGGGTACCTGGGATGCCTTGGATGCCAACATGGCGTCGTATCGTTTCCTGGTGCAGTCAATGACTGGGTTTTTCGAAGGCTGTGAGTTCCAGCACATTCACCGAGCAGAAAACGAAGCAGCAGATGAGCTGTCCAAGTTGGGATCTTCTCGGCAGTCCATCCCGGCAGGGATTGCCTTGGAGCATTTGAGGAAGCCATCCATCAAGCCTTCCCCCAACTCGGAATCCATCTTTGTCCCTTCTCTGCCAAGTGAGGAATCTGACCCAATGGAGATTGACTGGGAGAGTGCTGCAGGGAACCCGGGGACTGCCGTCCTATACTCGGGGACTGCCGCTCCCTACCCGGGGACTGCCGTTCCCTACTCGGGGACTGCCGTTCCCTACCCGGGGACTGCCATTCCCTACTCGGGGACTGCCACTCCGTACCCGGGGACTGCCACTCCCTACCCGGGGACTGCCATTCCTTACTCGGGGACTGCCGCCCTCAACCCTGAAGCTGTTGCATTCATTGAAGAAGTTCTCGCCAATCGATCTGGGCTGCAGAGAAGCGCTCCTACTCCTCCTGTGCAACCACCAGAGCCTGTCCCAATGGAAATGGACGAACCAGTGTTTCCCGTGCGGGAGACACCGAGTTGGGCAATGCCCATATTATCCTTTCTAAGGGACGGCACTCTACCTGAAGATGAGGTGACTGCGAGGCAGATTCAGAGAAGATCCAAGGGCTACGCCTTAGTCCGAGATGTGCTGCACAAGAGAAGTGCCACTGGTGTGCTGCAACGCTGTGTAAGCCCAGAGGAAGGAGAAGAAATCCTGGTGGAGATACATCAAGGAGAGTGTGGGCATCACGCCTCTTCTCGGGCGTTAGTCAAGAAAGCGTTTCGGCATGGCTTCTACTGGCTCACTGCATTACAGCAAGCTGAGGACATTGTGAGGAAGTGCGCCGGCTGCCAGATGTTCGCAAGTAAGATTCACGTGCCAGCATCCGAGTTGAAAACAATTCCTATCACATGGCCGTTTGCTGTTTGGTGCTTGGATATGGTTGGTCCTTTCAAGCCGGCTAAGGGCAATATGACACATATCTTGGTCATGGTGGACAAGTTCACCAAGTGGATCGAGGTGAAGCCTATTCGGAAGTGCGATGGAGTCACGGCTGTGAAGTTTGTGAAAGATGTGATCATGAGATATGGCTACCCGCACAGTATCATCACCGACAACGGCACTAACTTTGCAGAGGGGGCAATGGTGCGATTTTGCAGAGATAAGCATATCCGACTAGACGTTGCGTCAGTCGCGCACCCTGCCTCCAATGGGCAAGTTGAAAGAGCAAACGGGATGGTACTGGCAGGCATCAAGCCGAGGCTGATTGAGCCACTGCTGAAAACACCTGGGTGTTGGCTAGAAGAGTTGCCAGCGGTGTTGTGGAGTCTAAGGACTACCCCTAACCGGTCAACTGGCTACACGCCATTCTTCTTGGTATACGGGGCTGAGGCCGTGTTGCCAATAGACTTAGAGCATGACTCCCCCCGAGTAGCCCTCTACACTGAGGTGGAGGCGAGAGAAGCTCGAGAAGACGACGTTGACCTGCTTGAAGAAGCAAGAGAGCTGACTCTGTCACGTTCGGCTATCTACCAGCAAAACCTGCGGCGCTATCATAGCCGAAAGGTGAACCCAAGGGTTTTCCGAGAAGGAGACATGGTCCTTAGGCTTGTGCAGCGCACAGCCGGGATGCACAAGCTGTCTCCTCCATGGGAAGGGCCTTTCATTGTCAGCAAAGCGCTGCACAATGACGCGTACTATCTTGTAGATGTGCGCCCATCGCAGGCGAACAGGGCAGATAAAGCTGGAGAGGAAACCAAGCGTCCCTGGAATGTAGCTCTACTTCGTCGTTTTCATTCGTAAGCAAAGATGTGTATGTACCCTTTCATCCGAGTTGAAATTCTACTCTGCAATCTAAAATTGTTCTCGGGGACTGCCCTCGTCCAAAATTGCTCTAAGTGTTTTTACTCGGCTCGTTCCTTTGTCTATTCGGTTGCTTCACTTCAGAACTCAAAAGTGCATTGAGTACTGTGTTTAAACCTATATGCCAACTCTTCGACTTTGCTGCTGTCCGAAACCCGGCTTCATGGCAAGCAAGAGAACAAGCAAAAGGTCAATGAGCACACGAAAATCACTAAGGAAGAAAAAGTGCAGGAACCGAGTAGATTGTCGGTTACTTTTTGTTCCTCGTTTTCGTCTTCTCGGTTAAGTGGTGGGCTGCGTTATCATGATTGTTTTCTAGCGGCTAAGTATTTGCAGCCTTGTTCTTTGATTCTTGTGACTCGAATACCAAACAAGCGACAAGTCGCAGGTAGAGCAGAGATGAAAAGACAGGGTGAATAAGAAAAGCTACTCGGGGACTCGCATGGGAACACAGCTCGGCATTGAGCCACTGTCGTTCAAATTGATTAATGTCAACGTAAACTGAGTGGGCATAAAAACTGGGTAGAAAGCGAAAACAAATATTGTTTGATACATATGCTCCCGGCATCCCGGGGATCTGATAAATGTTCAAGTTAAAAAAGTTGCAGGTGGCCTCAGGTTGAGGAGGCAGTGTTCTCGGCGCTGGCATGGGCAGTTGTTTCCTCGACGACTGTCTTGGTAGCAGTTTCTTCGGCGGTGGTTTTCTCGGCAGCTTCTTCGTTGTTGGTGGCGACCGTTTCCGTCTGCACGGCGGCGGACTCCTCCATCCCAACATCATCCTGGGTGGCCGTCCGCTCGGATGTAGCTGTGGCCACCGAGATGGGGCCTGGAGCCGAAGAGGAGCCAGCGGTGTGGCTAGGAGGTGGCACCGTGTCGTCAAGAGCAGCACCCGAGGAGGTGCCGAAGTTGAGTGGCTCGCTGTCGATGTGGGCATGCTCCTCCTCATCGCTACCCGAGACGGCGGCGCTCTTCCCCTTCCCGGCCTTGCTCCTGGGAGATGCGAAGTATTCGTCCATGTCCTCCTCGTCGTCCTCGTCGTCCTCCACATCGGCTTCCTCCTCGTCTTCATAATCAGTGTCCGGCTCGGGGGGGCCGTCGATGTAGACCTCCGTCTCGGCACACTCGGCAACTTCATAGGCGATCTGCTTGCGCAAGGCCACGCTAGCGGCATCATTCTCCCACTTGGAGTTATTACGCTTCCCGCGGATGCGCTGCATGTCAAGGTTCTCATACCAAGACGCCATGCAGAGAAGCATCACATCAGCACCGGCACGGGCTGCAGAGGCTCGCCACTTCTTCAGCTCGGCCTTCGCTTCCTCCAGCTTGTGAGCGAGATCTCGCATCGTTCTTGGCTGGGGGTCATGAGGCCAGAACAACCTGTGGAGCTCAAAGCCCACGTGCACCAAGTCAGTCCCGCAGCCGGCCAGCTGTTCGAAGTAACCTTTGAGCACCTGCAAGCTGTCCTCGATATCAGCCCTGGTGTCAATCGGCTCACCCAGCGAAAGGCGAACTGCTCGGGCCTTGGCTATCGAGGGCGCAGAGGTAGACTCAAGGCGAGGCCAGATATCTGAAATAGCAAGTGGCAAGATCAAAAACCGAGAAAGAGAAAAGGAAGCCGAGAAGGAATAAGACCGAGAAGAAAAGATGCAATGAAGAAAAGAACTTACCGACTAGTTGGCGGCGCAGTTGCTGCAGCTTGGTTCTCCAAGATTCCTCGTTGCTAATGTGCTTTGATTGGATCTGGCGCAGGGTGTCCATCTGAGCGAAAAGATCAGCATTGGCCTTCTTCAGAGTCTCGCATTCAGCCTCGAGGGCCCTCTCCTTGGCCTTGAAAGCGGTCTCGGCCTTGGCCTTCTCGGCGATGGCCTTGTCCCTCTCGGCGCCAATCTTCACGGCGTCTTGGAGCGCGTTCTGAAGCTGGACCTGCAGCTTCTCCATCTCGCTGGTGTGGTCCTTAATCAGAGTAATGGCCTGATCGGACAGCTGCTTTTCCACCGCTGCTGGCTGGACGCAATCTTGGTGCGCCTCAGCAAATGCCTTATAATCTTCTGCGAAAAGATAAGATAAGGTCAGCAGATATGCAGAGAAGAAACAAATTCGAGACAGCACCGAGTAAACAGCAAGCTCACCTTCAAGTCTCTTTATGGTGGCCTCGGAGTCTGCCACAAAAGCACGGCACTTCTCGTGCTCGTCGACTAGGGCCTTCAGGTTAGCTGCAGAGAAGGAAAGGTTAGTGCCAAAGAAAGCAGGAGCGGGCGTAAAAATAAAACGCAGAAACCGCGTAGCTAAAAGGCCTACCCTGCACTTCAGCCAGCTGCTGGCTGCTCTCATTGGCGTTTTTGCTTGCGGCCTCGGCATCTGCCTTCTCTTTCTCCAGTGCGGTGATGCGTCTCCTGGCGATGGAGTGGTTCCAGAGAAGGATGCGGTACAAGTTGGTCCGCTTGAGAACGCTATCCTGAAAACCGAGAAGAAAATGAGTTAGGAAAAGCAGAGGAGATTCGGCCCGAGTAGGAGGCTACTCGGAGAGTGTCCACCTACTCGACCCAAATCTCGGGGACTGGGAGTGATGGAGAGAAAGAAGGAAGGCGAGTAGAAGAGAAGAAAATTCAACTCGGAAAAGGCAAAAAGACTTACTGCGTAGCTCTGTTCGATATCCTCGGCGTTCTTGCGGTGCAAGAACATCTTGGCTGCGAGGGTGGCGGTGTCGGTGGAGACGGACATGGGCTGGTGTCCCAGGTCGATCTTGTTCCACTCCACGCGGTAGTGGTCGACGGAGCCAAGGGTCAAGCCATGCCACTTATCCTCTCCGAGAACCCCGCTGTCCCACTTGGCGCTGATGTAGCCGATAGTGTCCAGCACCTGCTCAAGACCCTTGGAAGTTATTGGCTTGTCTTGGGGTCCCCGAGAAGCAATATTGACGGGTTTATTCTGGGCTGGATCGAAGGGAGGAGTATTCCTGGCTACTGCTTTCCTCCCCTTCTGAATAGCTACAGCTTTATCTTGGGGAGGGAAGCCGATGCGGTGTTGGTGGCTAACCTCAATCATATATTCCGGGTAGCAGGGCTGGCCAGCAGCGCGAGCGCCCGCAGAGAGTGCAGCAGGAATCGGGCCGGAGTCGCGGATCACGAGTGCTCCGCCTGCGGATGCGCCTTGCTCCCTGGCCCTTTTCTTCGTCTGCTCCTTCTCGATCTTCTGCTTCTCGGGATCCTCGGGTTTCTTCCCCTCTGTCTTGGCTTTTGCCTTCTCGGCCTTGGCTTTTGCCTTCTCGGCGACTGCTTCCTCGGCAGCTCGCCTCTCGGCTTTCTTCTGTTCAGCCCTGGCCTTCTTCTGCTCGGCCTTGGCTCTCTCAGCAGTTTCTTTCTCGGCTTTGGCCTTCTCGGTGGCTTCCTCCTTGGCCTTGGCCTCCTCGGCAGTCACCTTATCGGCAGCCTTCTTCTCGGAAGGGCCCTTCTCGGAGCAGTAATCCCTCAGAGCATCAAGGGCCCGTTGCCTGGTTACTCGCCCAGGAGGGCTGGGGGTGTCCTTGCTCTGAGGAGACGAGGAGGAGGTTGGTGGTGTAGGGCCTTGTGCAGTCGGTGGCGTAGGGCCCTGCGAAGTTGGAGGCGCCGCTGCAGCTCCTGGCAGAACACCACTCGGTACGCCGCCTGGCAGTGGGTAAACATCTTCTACGGTGGCGTCCGCATCAGTGTTGTCTCCTACTTGCTGCTCGGCAGCAAGATTGTCTCGTGCACCAGCCTCTGTGCTGGTTTGCTCTTGTTCTACTTCAGGCCGCTCGGGGGCGGCAGTGTCTTGCAAATCCTGGTCTCGGACCTCCTCGGCATTGCTAGCCGGAGGAGAAGGTGGTCTTTCGGGGTGGACGGCAGCGTCCTGAGCTGCCGCTTCTGATCCGGCTCCCTGAGCGGAAGTGATCGCTGCTTTGGCGGCAGCAGCCTGGGCAGTGTTGTCCTCCTCGTCGTCATCGACGTTGATCAGAGGAATTGGAGTTTCCTTGGCTTGGCCGGATGCGCAAGCGGCGTTCACGTCCAGGGGAGCTCTGCGGAAAGAGGAGAAGGGAATCAGGAATTGGAAGAAAATGGGGAAAGTGGTACTGCGCGAGAAGAAAGACGACCGGGAAGGAAGCTTACGCGGTAGTGGAAGAGAGCTGTTTCCTCTTTCTCTTCGTGGTGAGCTTGGTGGGTTTCTTCTTCTCGGGGGTCTCTCCCTCCTCGGCGGGCTTCTTCTTCTTCTTGGCAGGGGGCGCTCGTGCTTCGCCGCCTGTCCGTTTGCGAGTTTCGGGAGGGGCAACCGACAGAGGCTTGACGACAAGGGGCGCATCGCCCTCGTTCTCGTCCTCATCCTGGTCGTCCTTCTCCGCAGCGGCCTCATCTGAGAAATTCAAAGGAAAGAAGAAGTGAATCAGAAATAGCAATACAAGGAGTTGATGCTTCCCGGAAACAAGCAAGATGAGGATGCTATCACCGTCGGAGCCATCGTCCGCCCAAGTGTTAAGGACGTCGCGCTTCTCGGGAGCGGGGCTGCTCTGCTCCGCGTCATCAGAGGGGGGTACATCATCCTCCTCGCGATCCTTGGACCAGTTGTCCTCGAAGACCTCGCTGCTTTCAGTGAGCTGGCGAGTAAGAGTCTGAAAGGCAGAGAAGGATCACAAGTTAGCCGAGTACCAGAATAGAACTCTACTCGGGTAGGCGTGCACCCACAAAGCACACTAAGCCTAGGCCTTTTTCTAAAAATTCCTACTCGACGAGGCGTGCAGGCACAAAGCACACTAAGCCTAAGGCGATTTAGCTAAGTGTCCTACTCGGTGCACAAGGCGATTGCTAGTCGAGGCGAAAGGAGAAGCTATCTACTCGGAAGGCAGAGACGAAAACAGAGTAAGGGAGACGTACCCGCAAGATTGGAGTCCGACGGCTGAACGGGAGGAACCCGTACCGCCACTTCTCGTTGAGGCTGGTCTTCAGGATGTTCCTGGCAAGCCTGGGAACGTCAGCATCGTCGATCTCGACGGTGGTGGTCCTGGTGCAATCGCGAGGCCCTCCCATGTAACACATGAGGTGGCATCGCTCCTGCAGAGGAAGCACCCGGCGTTTGATCCAGCACGCTACTGGGTCGTCATTCCTGAGGCCATGCGTCTTCAACCAGGCGAGTTGCGTCTCTATCTCGGTGGCGTTCTCGTCGTTGACGGGCTTCTCCTTCCAATTCGACCCGAGTGGAGCACGCTTGCTCCAAGGGGGCAGGTTGATCCGATCGTCGACGGGGGCTCCATCAGCGGCGGCAACGTTCCTCACGTAGAAGAACGTTTGCTGCCACATTCGGCAGGAATCCAGCCCCTGGATGCGGGGGTGGTTCGTCCCGTTGCGCTGCACCATCATGGCGCAGCCGACGTCGGTGGCGCGGGCAACGCCCGCGCTATCCTTCTTCCCGACGGATTGTTGGCGGAGATGGAAGTAGTGGAGCCACGTCTCCACGGTGGGCCTGATGCCGAGGAAGGCCTCGCACACCACGGCGTGGTATGCGAGGAAAACGACTGCATTGGGCGGCAGATGGTGCATCTGCAGCCCGAAGTGATTCAGGAACTTACGCATGAAGTCCGAGGCTGGCAGCCCGAATCCGCGCTCGAAGTGGGACATGAACACCACGCGCTCTCCGTCCCTGGGCTTGGGCACGACCTCGTCGTCGGGTGCCCGGCACTCCACGCCGGGGGGAACCCTTCTCTCGTTCACGAGCCAGGCGAGGTTGGCTTGGGTGATGGAAGAACCGGCCCAGCAGGACTTGGCCATGGTTGCGAGTGGAAGAATCGGAAATCAGACGGGGTTGGTGGTGGAGCGAGTCCGCGGCGGCGCAGAGGCTAGTGCGGCGGCGGAGCGCTCGGTGGCGGAGAAGAACGGGAGGAAGAAGAGGAAGTGAGCAGGGAAGGGGAAAAGGAAGTTACCGCGGGGGTATTTATACCTCCTCGGCGAGATTACCATTACCGCTACGGGAGTGGGATCGATTGTGGCGTGTGGTGGGTCCTGTGGCCGGCTAGAAACGCACACACGCGAGAACCGCGCGCGTAACGGCCGCATTGGATCCCACTACGAGATCGTGGCCAGTAAATGCGCGTAATGGGACATGACAGCCGGTGGGCCCACGGCGTGAAAACTGGACACGTGGCGTCGTGTCCTGGGCAACCAAACGACAAGGTCGTGGATGCTTGACACGTAGGCAGTGCCTGCGTGAAGGGCTGGATGTTGCTCTGCGCTGCAGAGGCTCAGTTTGCGGAATTTCGCTAAGTCTTTTTACTCGGATACAGAGTAGAAAGCAAGTGCTACTCGGAAGGAGGAGACTCAAGATACTTTCCGGATAGCTACTCGGAAGCACTACTCGGCATCTTGAGGTTCGATGGCTGAGATGCAAAGGCTGGTTTTAAGCTGGCAGAGCCTAGTGAACAAGTTCGCAAGACTCAACCAGCTTCGGGGACTGCTGTCGGGGGGTTACCCCCGAGTAGGGTAAAGACAGGTGGTAAAGGCCGCTTACAGAAGAGAGGTTTGGCCGAGTAGCCGACTACCGGGTACTCGCTACCCGGTCGACTGCTACCCGGTCTCACCTCAAGATGATCAGAAGGAGATATCAATCAGTTTCTACCATGTCGAGTAGAAGGTTTGGCCCGAGTACAATTGGCGGGAACCCTTGGCGGGAAACTACTCGGGCAGGAAGTCAAAGGAGCCGTTCTGACACAGGATCCCGCGTATCCTGGGTCCGTACTTGGCAGCATTCGAACTACTGTTCACGTGGGGACGGTCTGTCTGACAGTGACAGCATGGAAGCAGTCGGTGGCAGGATAAGGGGGACCTACTCTGTGACTAGGTACAGTGATACCAGTCTGTCCCCTAGTTTTGCCCAACGACTTTACAGAAGCAGCCAAGACCAACGACCAAAGCTGTCAGCGGGTACTCGGAGAAAGGACAGTGTGGACACTATGTCGACACTTGTCTAGGATTTGGACGTATCCGGCTGGGCACCATGTATATAAGGTGCCCCGCCGCCTCCTGCGCGAGGCACGCTCTCAGAGGTAGAGGAATGCACATATGCTCCCATAGTGGCTCACTAGAAACCCTAGAAACCCAAAGTCCTTGACCTAGCTCTACTCGGAGAGGGGCAAGGGGCTACTCGGTAGCGTTACCATTTGTACTGTGGCTACTCGGTGAGACACCGTAATACATAAGGAAAGGCAGGAGTAGGGGTTTTACCTCCTCACGAGGGCCCTGAACCTGGGTACATCGTGTTGTTTGTGTTGTGTGGATCTTACCTCACGCGGCTACTCGTCGCGTGATCCCTCCCCGGACACCTCCAGCGTCCATCGTCCCCACATCTTTAGCCATCCCATGGCATCTGCCGTGACACCACCACGACAAGTAATTTGTAGCTCCTGATGAAATGAATTCATTTGATTCCATAACCATTTCATTCTTATGGTGTATTCAATTATGATGAAGATTAGCTTATTGAAACTCGGTTGTTTTAATGCTTACATGAATGTTCTGTTCACAAGATTGATCTGACCTTGTAATCAAATTATTCTTATATAACATCAAACACTTGGATTTCAACATGTTGCTTGTTGTCTTTCTTATCTTGGTTTCTTCCTTACTTATAACTTGCATGTGTAGGTCAAGTTATAATGTGGTTTATTTTATAACATCTATTTGCCTTAAGCATATAAGAAGAATTTGTTGACAAGGTTGCAAGGCTTTCCCCCAAATTACTTTTCATATCCAAATGGCTGAGATATACAAGGTTATCAAACCTTCTATTCATTTGTATATGACAATCAATTATTAGATCCTACAAAAGTGATTTTTTAACAAGGGTGCAAACTTGTTACCAAACTACTTCTATATAACACCAACATTGGAATACCACATTGTTTCGAGAGAGTTTAATAAAAAATAGATCTTGGTGTATGATTTTCCAAATTCTCCATGATAGATTGAGTTAGCACTTGTTGTTATTCATCAGTTCTATCCAGAGATACTTTAATTTTTGAATTATTGAATTTGAATAGAAATGTGGAGTGTTTGTGGAATGATGACTTAGGATAGTAAGTTGATAAAATGGTTCCTTGATGTGTTGAGATCTCATATTCTCACTTGTATAAGATGAATAAGACCATGAGCATGAGAAGATTATTGGGGTTTAATGACTTATGTCATAGTTGCTAGTTGTTTTTCTCAGTTGTCATGTTGTTACTTTATATTCTTATCTTTATTACCTTTGTCATTCATAATGCAGATATAGGGTTTGGGAATATCATAAGTAATGATCAAGGTTTAACAGTAGGTTAAGAATATTTATTTCTTCTTTTAGGTACTTCTTTTATGGTTGATGAGATATGTACATATTTGATAAATTAGTTAATCCAATTATTATATCATTTCCCACTCGTGGGTTTTGAGTTAAGGCTTGTGGATATCATTTGTGTTCTATTGAACCTTTGGTATTTGATTGTGAAAGTGCGCTTAGTAATTATGAGGTAATTTATAAAGATGGTGTGTGAATGGTTGATAACGTAAGAGTTGTTGTTTTAGGGGAAATAACATCTCTCTTGATGAGATGTTTCAATTATGTATTACTTATTTGTGAAAGTGTGACTTGGATACTCACCTTATTTGAGTTTTAGATACCTAATGAATTATCCCAAGTCACTTATAGACTTGTGGTTAAGGCTTTTGAGAGTTTATGCTTGGTCATAACCAACTATAGTTTGTCTTATCAAGTGATTTGGTTTCTTAAGATACTTGTTATAAGATCACTCCAAATGTACTCTTGACTAGATGAACTAGACCTATTTCATCATGTCAAGTGAAGCATTGGTCACTTTGATTCGTTTAAACTTTCACGCCAAAATTTCCTGTATTTTTAGATGCATGTTTTTCAAATGCACATATTATATTTAGATCCTTATAACCTCCTAAACACTGGGATGTTACAGTATCCCTTGGTGTGAGTGTCGTTATGGAATATCGATGAGAAGTTTTATCATTTACTTCCTATGCACTTTATTTTAGTTTGCAATTTTTGTTATATGATTGATCTTGTTGTTAGTATTTGTATCGATATGGGAGCATCAGGTTAATCTATTTGGTTTTGGCAAACTTAGCATTGGTCAGTAGCAACAAAACTTTGAGGCTTAAGTATAAAAGAGGGAGATGCATGTAGATATAATGTTCCATGATCTTTCTTTCTTGTTGGCTCATAAGCTTCGCATTCTCAAGTTAATATCGTTTGTACTTCCAAGGAAGATTGCATGATTGTTTCTATCACATGTATATTTGCTTGTTTTCCCTCAACTCTTATGCTTGCTACCCAGCCTTGCTGGCCAAAAACCTGTACTGAGAGGGAATGCTTCTCGTGCATACAAACCTTGAGCTAAAAACCATGCCATTTCTCTCTACCATACCTACCTATATGTGGTATTTCACCGCCACTCCAAGTAAATTGCTTGTGTTCTACCTTTAAACCCTTCAAAACTATTATGTCTGCTTTGCGCTCCTGTTTTAGCTCATGAGGACGTAGGTAGACGGTCTTATTTTACTCGTTGATTGGGCTTTACACACCTGGACTAGTGGCTCATCCGCTTATCCAACTGCTAGAAGAGCTAGCAACAGGGTTCCCAGCCCCAAACTTAATTTCTATAAATTCTCTTCACTCTTTTTGCCTCTGATTTATTAGTCAAAGCATAATTATGTAAACAAAAGAGAAGAGGGATGATCTACTACCCCAGTAGCATCCTTCAATGGGAGCCGCTCTTGTAAGGTCTAGTTGGCTTGTGACTTAATGTACTCTTTGCTTGCTGATTCGTTGACAAAGAAATACACACCTACCCCTAAACATTTAGACACTCCTCCATGGTATGTGATTGTTCGCAGGCACCCTAGGATTCAGTTAGCCATGGTTTGTGTAAGAAAGGTTGGGAGGAGTGTCAAATACTTTATGCTCTCTATGTGTTTATCAAATAAAAATTTCTAGCACATGAGTTAATCCCTGCTTCCCTCTGCAAAGGGCCTATCTTTTACTTTTATGTTGAGTCAGTAAACCTACTTCTTTCTGTCATAAGCAAGCATTTGAGTTGTTCTTATCCAAACATTTATATGTTGATTCCTTCAATCATGCCTTTTATCCTCCCTTGTTCAGTACAATGATGTTATCTGAATGAATACCACTTTGAAAATTATCAATGACTGCAAAGAGACTGTTATGATTGAGCATTTTATAATCTGCAATATAAGCTCTAATATAAAGGCTCTGTTCGAAAGATAAGTACAATATGTTAATTGTTCTCTGACCAAGAATGAAGTTTGCCTTAACCAATTATGATCTCCTTTTGCACCTGGATGACTTGTGTATGGATAAATGTGATGCTTCTTATCCATATTTTGTTTATCGACACTTCTTTCCATAAACCTGTGGTCATGTGTACTAAGTTCAGTTTCTCTTGGGGACAATTGAGGTCTAACCTTTGGGGGAGTTGATACGTTCATTTTGCACCACTATTTTATATCTTAATTGTCTGTTATCCATCGATATATTTCATATTATGATCGATTACTTATGTTATTTCATCTTATTTTGCATGTTTGATAATTGTTGGAGAATAATCACCGGGATGAGAAATCTGATGGAAAAAGCACCGTTCAGATACCCTATTTCTGAAGACCAGAGGAAGAAGGCGGGCATCGGTGGAGTCTTAGAAGTACAGAAGAGGGAGCCATCCATGAGGAAAGCTGGAGGGGGGCCACCAGGGAACCACACCACCAGGTGGCGTGCCCCCCTTGGCAATGCCGCCAGGTGTTGTGGCCACCCTGGGCCACCTCTGGCTGACCCCTTCCGCGTACTTCATCCCGAGGGAACCCTAAGACCTACGGTCAAGAAAATATTCTGCTGCCTCCTCGGGGCGAAAAACAACAGAGAGAGAAAAGCTCTCCGGCAGGGAGAAATCTGCCGGGGAAATTCCTCCCCGGAGAGGGGAAATCGTCGCCATCGTCACCGTCATCGCATCGGGCATCATCAAGATAATCATCATCATCACCATCATCCTCAGCAACAACCTCCGCCCTGATGTAACAATTAGGGTTCTATATTGTTGTGTTCCACTAGATCTCTCTCCCGGTGTGGATTACTTGTTAGTAGCTGATGCTTACGTGATTTATCGGTGTTTGCACTTTATGACCAGATTGTTATTCATCATTATATCACCTCTAATTATGAATCATATGACGTCTTGTGAGTAGTTCATTTAGTTCTTGAGGACATGGGAGAAGTCAAGATGTTAGTAGTGGAATTATGTTGAAGTAATATCTAATGGTTTGATATTTAAGTTGTGGTGCTATTCTTCTAGTGGTATCATGTGAACGTCGACTACATGATACTTCACCTTTATGGTTCTAGAGGGATGCATTATGTATTTGGTTACTAATTGTGGGGTTGCCGGAGCGAAAGAAACCTAAACCCCCGTTAGGAAACCGATACACGCGGGAGTGTAGGATCCCAGAGTTTAAGGCTGTGGTTAGATTTATTTTAATTACTTTCTTGTAGTTGCGGATACTTGCAAGGGGTTTAATCATAAGTATGTATTATTCCTAGTTGGGCGGTGCATTAGAATAGTTTCACCCACGCAACACCTATCAAAACAATAAATATTAATCAACTGTATGAAACGAAAGCGCTTGATGATGTTCCCATGTGTCCTCAAGAACGTTTGGTAATCATAAGTAGACCAACCGGATTGTCCTTTGCTCTAAAAAGGATTGGGCCATTCGCTGCAATTATATTTACTGTCTTTTATTTACTCGCACTTTATTTATCTGCTATATAAAAGACCACCAAAAACCTATTTGCTAGTGTATATAGTGAATCATCTATCCAACCTGCCTGTTCGACACTCTTATTTATTAAAAGTACTATGATACACCCCTATACTTGTGGGTCCTCAACAGTGCCTCTAGATCCACTCAAATCACAACTATATTGAGCTTATTAGAGGCCACCCTTCCACACATATCATCTCCCCTCCTCCTACAACGCCGGAGAAAAAGGGGAAGAGCTCAACTGAGCCCCAGCTCCCGCTCACAGGTAGCCGAGGCAAGCACGACATGACGCCATCCTCCACATAAGAAAACACAACCCTAGAGCTACTAAAATTGATCCTAAACCTGCTATTTACAGTGGGGAGCCGACCACTATACCATACTCATGTTGGCCGACAAAGCCACTTGAGAGAAGCATGTCACGCTCTATTCTGAATCAGCACGAACACTAGCCGTTACAAGTCACTGTTTCAATTTAATTCGTCAAGATCTGATCAGATGGTCAAGGTTAGTTGTACCCTTTCGCGCCAAGAAGGATCAAGCTCCTCCTCTCATCGCCCATCCTACAGCTGAAGGTCCTCCATCCGTCATTGTTCTTCTTTCCAGCTCACTGTACCAGCTATCTGCCCACTTGCTTGTCGTTTCTTTGATTTCCGCTATTTAGATGCAAGTTGTAGATGGGTTCGGCATCATTATTGTAATGTGGGGGTAAACCCTAGCCGCCCAGAGGAGGGTATGGCCTTAGCACCTCTATAATCGACTCTTCCACCTACAATAGAACTCTGAATCTGGTACTTAAATTGATGTAATTGTGTTTGAATCATCATATTCTTAGTCAAATCATAGGTTGGGTCTGTCAAAGCAGGGGAATGGACGGAAACACGAGGCTAGAGACGAATCTCAAGGTGATGGAGAGAGAAGCGAAAGGGGGCTTGCGTGGAAAAAGTCACTTGATCAAGATCATGCTACTTACTAACGGCCTCAGAGGCGTTTGGATCTGGAAAGCGTTGAGGTTGAGATCTCTCATAAAATCCCTCTTCTCTCTTCTCGATCCTAGTAGGAGAGTGAGCTCGTGTCATACAAGGAGCTGTCAGAGATGGCTTCGCGGCGGTGGCACTGCTCGGTTGCAAATCATGGGATCTGGTAGTGGTTTCTGGAGGGTATTCCTTTGGTGTTAAATCCCGCAACCCTCCCTAATTCGTGCAACATTAGAGGCGGTACGGCAGCACTGGAGGCCGTGTGGCGACGCTAGAACACGACGGCAAGCCGACGAGTTTTTCTGGTTTCTCCAACCAGTTTGTAAAACCCTTTTCGGCCATGGAAAAACAAAGTGACACGAACTCGACCGAGATACTCGAGGTACACTCCTTGCAACTGGATGTGCAAAACCTAAGGAAATTCAGAGAAGATGACAGAAAAGAATTCCTATACTTTTCTGCTACATTATAGTCTACTTTTCCCAGTATGTAGGATTTTTCAACACAATGCAAGCTCATTTCGATAAACTGCTAACAATTAACCACATGACTCAGCGTGACACTCATTATCCAGTGCTAGAGGATTCTTAAAAGCAACAGCATCTGGGACAACCAAACTCTTCTCTAGGATAGGGCAGTGTGTACTTGGTAACACCTCAAGGTCCTTCCTTTTACCCAAATACACATGGGAAAGGGGGTCGAACTACAAGGACAAGCAAAGAAATTGGGAATGCGAACATGATACGCCACTTTTCATGATAAAGCACAAAGAGAGCGGAATTTGGATGGCACATACAAAGCTACATATGAGCACCTCACTATGGGCAACAGAAAAATCCTGGTCACATGCATCAGTTAAAAATTGAACAATATGTCAAAGATCATCAACAACAAATACACCAAGCATTGGAAATTGTGGATGAATAAGGCTATGGCACTACCACAAAAAAGGGTTTCATAGGAAAATTTAACCAGTTGTAAAGCCTGCAAAATTAAACATACATGAATTCCACGGAGATGATGATGGTTCATGGATACAAGTGGTGGAACATTACTTTATGCAGAAAGAACACTACTTGACCAGAGAACTGCCATAGCTGTCACTTACTTATCTGGCCTTGCAATCCAATGGTGGAGAAGCACTGGATTTGCTACAACAAATACTCAGTGGCACATATTCTGTAGATATCTCACTGACAGATTTTCAGTCACTTCCATCCGTGATAATGTTTTGGAATTCCATTCCATCAAGCAAATAACAATAGTGGCATATTACATCACAAGATATGAAATATCCATGAATTTGTTGAGAAGAGACAACACATCACTCCCGGATGATTACTATGTTAACAGTTTCATTTCTTGGTTGCAGAGCTACATCCAAAATCACCTTCAATACCTTCAACCATTGGATATGCATCAAGCCATGTGGTATGCTAGGAGAATGGAACAATATATACCACAACAACACTCAAGACAATTTTTCCAAGTACAAGGATAACTATTTCCTATGAACAACCAAAGGTGCAAGGAACTGCAGCTGCAGACACAATAATGGAAGCTAAGATGAAGGAAGATATACAAAATAACTCTATTTTAAATGCAAAGAGAGCTGGTACCCAGGGCATAAAAGAGTATGCAAAATGTCACGGAGAGCACAAGTCCAAGCATTACAGAAACAAGAAACACATGAACCTGAGATCATATATGTTCATGAGTATGACTCTGACTCGGATACTGCAGAAGAACCAGCTGCAAGCCCTCAATTAGTAATCTTTATGAATGCCCTCAAAGGGGAAAATGCTTCAAAATATACCTTTACTTTTATGTCACAATTGGAAATGTGCAAGCACTGGCACTGGTGGATACTGGAAGTACTTCCACTTTCATTTCACCTACATTTGTAGACAAAACAAAGTGCACTTATTCACTTAAAAAAAGGAAAAAAGTGTACGTAGATAATGGAGAGACCCTGTGGACAAAATTATTGTCCAAAAACACCGAATATAACATCCAAGAAGTGCTTTTACTTCAATATTTAGACTACTAAAATTGCAAGGGTATGACATTATCTTGGGAGCAGATTGGATATATACTCACAGTCCTGTCCAGTTGGACTTAAAAACACTCACTCTAAAAGTTCACAAGGACAATGAAGAAATCACATTCTATGATGCTAGCCTGCCAGCTTCCACAGATATCACACACACTAGAAATTTACAGACCTTATGACATGATTCCATCCGTGGAGCATTGCTGCTGATAAATCCTTATAGAGAAGAAGAAAAAGAGGCAGAAACAGTACCTCGTGTAATTATGGAATTACTACGACAGTTTTAGGATATCTTTACAGAGCCCACTAAATTACCTCCAAGGAGGCCATGTGACAATGTGATAACATTGGAGCAAGATTATAAAATAGTAAACCAAAGATGTTACAGGGTGCCACATCACCAAAAGAAAATTATGGAGAAACTGCATATTCAGATAAGAATATATGCATTCTTGGTTTGCCAAATTGTTGTGTCTGCAGCTGCTATTTTATTAGATACAACAATAGTCCATATTCTTCTCCAGCAATTGTTGTCACGAAGAAATACTTTGATTGGAGACTCTGCATTGATTTCAGGGTAATAAATGCAATCACCGCTAACATTTTTTTTTGCATACCTGTTATTGAAGAATTATTGGATGAACTACATGGGGCCCAGTTATTCTCGAAAATTGATTTCAGAAGTGGCTATCTTCAGATAAGAATGGATGAATAATATATTGACAAGACAACATTTAGCACTCATCAAAGCCATTACGAATATCTAGTAATGCCATTTGGATTGACAAATGCCCCTGCAACATTCCAGCAACTGATGAACACACTACTGGCAAATTTTCTGGGAAATTTTGTACTCGTTTTCTTTGACGACATTCTAGTCTATAGCAAGTTTATTAGTGAACATGCTCATCACGTAAAGAAATTATTTCAATGCCTCAGAGAAAATAAGCTTTCTGCCAAGAGAAAGAAGTGTACATTTACACACAAAAAAGTTGAATATCTGGGACATATTATCACTGGTCAAGGAGTGGCAACAGAGCCAACTAAAATCACTGCCATTACAAACTGGCCTACTCCAACAAATGTCACAGAATTAAGAAGTTTCCTAGGATTAGTTGGATACTACAGGATATTTGTACAGAACTATCGATTAATCTACAGGCCTTTATTCTCTGCTCTTAAAAAAGAAGGATTTTTGTGGACACAAGAACAAACAGATGCATTCAAAGAATGAAAGAAAATAATGAAAACTACTCCAGTCCTCACATTGCCAGATTTTTCTTAACCATTTGTCCTAGAAACTGATGCAAGTGGCTATGCAATTGGAGTTGTTCTTATGCAACAAGGAAAACCAATCTCTTTTCTCAGCAAAACCATTGAGCCTAAAGCAGCAGCTTTCTCAACATATGACAAAGAGGCACTAGAAATATTTGAAGCATTAAAAAATAAAAGCACTATTTTGCTGCAAGCTCTATGATAATTAGAACTGACCAGCAAAGCTTAAAGCACATCTAAGAGAATACAATCATTGATGGCATTCAACACAAACTTCTGGTGAAATTACTTGGCTATAATTACTCTGTAGAATACAAGTAGGGACGGGAAAATAGGGTTGTTGATTCCCTCTGAAGAGTTAAATACAAACTTCACCAAATATTTTCTAGCACTTCAATCCTTGTGTGGATACAAGAAGTCACAGCCAGTTATAAGAATGATGAGAAATGCAAGAAATTTTCTGCCAAATTACTACTGGATGCCAAAGCAGTCCCAAAATTTACACTAATCAATGGAGTCTTAAGGCACAAAAATAGAATTTACATTGGCAATGGAAGTGGCCTTAAAGACAAGCTCCTGAAGGCCATGCACACTTCTGAATTGGGCGGGCATTCAGCTGAGAAGGAAACATATTAGCGAGTTAAATCACTATTCTCATGGCCTGGACTGAAAACTGTAGTTATTGAATTTGTCAAAGCTTTACCAGTGTGTCAGCTCAACAAAGGAGAACACAACAGCTACCCTAGCCTCTTACAACCTTTTCAGTACCTTATTTTGCTTGGGCTCACGTTAGCATGGATTTTTTCGTGGGGTTACCACTATCTGAGAACTAGGACATGATATTAGTTGTGGCGGACAAATTTACAAAATATGCCCATTTTATCTCCCTCAAGCATCCTATCACAGTAAGGACAGTGGCTAAAGCTTTTGCTAACAACATTTTCAAATATCATGGCCTTCCAATTGTCATTGTGACAGATAGAGACATGATATTCACAAGCACATTATGGAAAAACTTGTTCAATGCCTTGGGAGTCAAACTTCACTTTAGCACATCTTACCACCCCAAACAAATGGCCAGATAGAAAGGGTCAATAAACATGGCATTTTTGCAACCAACAAAGTGGCACAACTGGTTAGCAATGGCAGAATGATGGTACAATAGAAGCTTCCATACTTCTATAAATGTGACCCAATTTCAAGCACTTTATGGCAGACCTCCACTTCTAGTTGCTGAAATGGCATTACCACAAGAAATTTCTGGATACACAATTGCTCCTGACTGTAAGGACCCCAGACCGGCAGTCTGAAACCCTCCGTATGCATACATTCACGATCCCAGAAAGATCAGTCGTGAACAACATACACGGTTGGCACACAGAAATACATCATCCATTACACGAATGCATAAAGGTATTACAAAAATGATCACATGATCAAGTTTAACACAACTGCCACATAGGGCAGGTAACTTAACAAACACAGCGGAAGGCAATTAAAAACACAACGTAGTTGAGCCCAAGTCACGCCTTAACCTACAGGCTGCTGACTCGGAGACGATCCTAGTTCGCAAAGCCGTCGGCTCCGTACTTCTCTTCATAGATATCCTTTGGAGGCTCCTTCTCGAAGTCTGGCAAGTAGATACCAGGGGCGAAACCATAATGAGTACATTTGAATGTACTCAGCAAGACATCCATCATATCACTTACCAACATGCAAGTATGCTTATATGGTGGAATAGGTAGGCTATAAATAGGGTTCACTACCAATGGTGTTCATATTTGATGACACCACAGTTGCAGTCAGGTTAATCTGTATCTTCGTTGAAGAAGATACTTCAGAAAGAAAATAATATAGTTTCATTTCTCTTGTAGATATCACATGTACAAGAGGTTTTGTAAAGTTTTGTTAAAGAATATTTTCTCTTTGCAAAACTTCTTGGAATCAGTTTCCAGAATTCTTGCTTAGAGTAGAAAAGGTTTTCTTTGCAAAACATTTTGTTTTGTATAACAATATCTGGCTTTTCATCATCGACGATACCTCCACGGTATAAGTTTCCATTTCCTTTCCGAACTTCACAAGTTCAACACTTCCTTTCCAAAATTCCCTTTCAAAAACTTCCTTTTTGAAAACATTGACACAATGCTAGCTACATGGCCATTCAAATGTCCATATCCGAGGACGCGGCTTCTTCGAAAAAGTTGTACTCTGCGGAGGTGTACACATCCACCAGATCCAGTACACCTCCCGTGAACAACCACGGACTGTAACAACAGTATGTAAACATCAGGTATCTGATCATAACCATCCACTATGTTCAAGCTAGGATGTGTCTATCTCTCAGTTGAGTTTTACCGGTCACCCCCGGCATCGAGCTAATCCCTGCCAGCCAGGATGCCTCAACTGATGCGACCGGAGGGAAACTCAATCCCACACTTTTTATGTCTCAACTCTTGACAACAATCGGTTCAAGGGATTCCATCCCTTATAGAGTTTGAGATAGAACACACACTAACAAGGACAAACTTCCAGTTAAGCCCCGTGCCCATGTTGGGGTAGGGTGGCAGTACGGTAAAGGTTGTCCGGCGAAGACTAGGTTATGTGTCATTTTTGAAAAACACCATTTTCTCAAAAATGACCACTTCCACATTCCTCCGGAGAACAAGGATACGCCTTTTCTCCGGGTTTTTCCGTAAAGCCTTTGTTTTGTAGAATCACAATTTTAGGGTGTCCACTTAGGGACTAGTATATTTTATGGTAATAAATACCATATGGTGGCTTATGGGCTTGGTATTACCAAGTTTAACTACTGGCATGATAGTAACCTATATAATAGTATAGTAGTAATAGCCACATCAAAAATAGTTTTGATAATCAAGTTTTGGTAAAACTTCAGAGGTAAAACATGCATGGTAGATAATGATAAGTATTGTATCCGCAAGCATCAGGATGGCTTGCCTGGTATCTCCTTGTGTCCCTGGTTTTGGAGTGACTGGAACTTGAAACAGAGCTTCCCGACACTTCCTTCCTCTTCGTTTTCTAACGTCGTAAAAAGAATAAAGGACACACATTCAGAACCAATCAAGGCAAGCAACAAGGCATAACAATACATACAGCAAGGAAACTAATAATAACCAATCACACAATTATTAATGAGGCAAACAATCAAACAAACACACTTGGCAGAAATGCCATTTAATAAGACAGCTCAAGGTTGGAGGAACATATCTCACAACCTCAATATCATGGATTCAGTGGGTGTGCCACTCTCATACCAAGATATTAATAAACCCAAAATACACTTAGTTTCACATGAGTGAGGCTACTAATAGTATACAAAACATGCACAATAATAATCATGGCAATGGGTCTATCAACCAAACCACAAAAAGAAAAAGGTAGCTAATCTGCTAAGCCTAAATTCACATCAAGAATAATTAAGGCACATGATTTGCAAAAGTTACTTGTACAAATCAGTGAGCCTAAACAAGTCTAACAAGGTAATAGACTCATCACAAAACACACAATTCTCATAGTGAGAACAATAGAAACAATGACTAAAAAGGAGGAATCCTATAGACATGCTTCTACTAAGGGTTTGCTATGCAAGCAAGCATAATAAGTAAAGTACTAAAATGCAAACAAGGAACCATGTTATCATAATGGTAAATGAAAACATGTCCTCATGCAAGGGTACACAAATATCCACCAAACACAAGTTGGCAGGAAAAATAATTCAATGCAAAAACTGCTAAGGAAACTAGTACTACTCAAACATGAAGAATCAATGGATGCATTTCAATCAAGTAATTGAAATACAACCAGAGGGTCCATGTTATAAAAACAGGGGTGAAAAACATCTATACTTGCTATAACAAAAATATCCCATTTGATAAAACAAGGTATCAATTTGCAGGGCAACTCCTACATACTAGTGGTAATAAAAAGGGCATTACTAGAGGAATCAATCAACACTCCAAAGATGGATTTTTCCTAGCAAGCCAAACATGATTAAAACCACTTACAAACAGAATTATACACATTTTCATTTAGCACTAAAAATCCAAAGAAAAAAATACTAGGCACTCATTAGTTATAGAACTATATAAAAGAAACACATCTAGTGTGGGGAAATAATGTTTCCACCAAAAATGCAATGAAACCAGTGGGTGTTCCACTAGCATAACAAAGCATTTAGAGGTCACAAATCCTCTGGTCCACTTGCCAAAAATTAACCAAAGACTAAACTAGCATCTAGTGCAATAACCATACTAGCAGAAAATAACAGGATGCTAACATAAGCAAGGTAATGGTACTCATGCTATTGTTTCCACACAAGTGAAAAACTCTAGGGGTCAAGTACTCATAAAAACATAACCAAAATGCTACTGGTCCTATGAATACAACACAAAAATATGTGGCTACACCACCACAAATTCTTATGCCAAAAATTCCACACATGAGGGAATTTTTCCATAACATTCTCATAGTCATGACAAAGCTACTCATGCTTTTCTACCAATTCAAATGCAAGCTAGCAGAGGTGATAACAACACAATATAAGTACCAACATGGTACTGGATCCAATCAAAAATCCAAGTGCTTGCACATCAATTCATCACTCAAAAATTATATGCAAGTATAAACTAGAGATAAGTAATATGCTATTAACAAAAATCCTATTTCTTCTCAAATAAAGTCCACACAATATAACATGCTAAAAGCTAATCAAACCTTAGAAAACAAGTTCACACAACTTTGTACATGCTAGAAAACAATATTGCAACACAAAAATAACTCACACAAATTAATTACCTAAAAATGCCAAAATGGCAGAAACAAGTAATTTAAAGATCTGTCCACCAAACTTTCTATTATGCTCTCAAAATTAAACCCAACTAGTTTTGGATAGACCTAAACATAGACAAGACCATCCAATTGAGTTTGCATCAAAAATCATTTTTAATAATTTTATAAAAATCACCAAAGTGCTCTCTGGTGTTTTACAAAATTACATGCCATTTCAAAAGTACTTGGAATTTGGAAGCAAGGTTAATTGCTTCTGTTAGGAAATTTCAAGGGCTTTCCAATGCAATTTGTCGCACTTCATTCTGAGTTGTGAAATAAAAATGGTGCTCATTTTGGTGTTTCTGGTACCTGTTTCCAAAACATTTTTCATTTCAAAACTATTCATCCAAATGTAGATCTACAAGTTGGAGGTGGTTTAGATTTTGTTGCTTTCCATCTGTGAATTTTAGTTTGGTCAAATTCATCTTTACATAGGTTTTTAAGGCCCAAAGTAAACATGCAATGTTTCTGCAAAAATAAAATGGAAAAACAAGTGTTGTTGGGCTAGATTCACAAATGGGCCGGCCAGATCTAGATCCACCGCGGTGGGATCTAGCCACTGAGGCTGACTCGCGGGCCAGGCCGCCACGGGGGCTGCCACGCAGGCGAGCGCGGGCCACCAGCAGGTTTGACTCACAGCGCGCGGGGTCAAGGGAGAGGCTGACGCGAGCGTGACCTCACCGCGATGTCATCCGCCGGCGGAACGGATTCCGGCGAGCTCTAATCGACGCTTCCGTGCACCGTTTCACGAATTGAAACTATCTACGAGTTGCTCTCGACTTGGGGATGCGAACGAAGGCAACCTCGCTTCCAGGGAACGACCGTAGGACGGCGGCGACGGTGGCGCGGCGGCGGCCGGACAGCGGCCACGACTCGGCGGCGTTCTAGAGGGGGAGGGAGAGGGGAAAAAGGCGGCGGGGGTTCGCCTGCTCACCATGGATGCGCGGGAGGGCTCGGAGAAGGAGGAGGAAGCTCGAGGCAGCGACAATCCTTCGCCAGAGTCCGCCGGGCTCGGAGAAGAATCGAGGATGGCGCGGGCACCACGAGCCATTCTGGCTCGATTCCTCTGGCAGAGAGGACCACTACGACGAAACGGAGACGATGAGCACAACGGCTGCCGCCGGTGAGCTCCCATTTGGCCGAATCGACGACGAGCTCAACCCTAGGGTTTCGGTTTGGGGCAAAATATCTAAGAGAGAGAGAGTAAGTTCAAGGGGGAGAGAGGGGGTAGATAGCAACCACATGGGGGGGGGGGGTTTATCACCTAGAAGTCTTCCCTTCAAAACAATTGAGCATGGGCTTCCATGCCCTCTACTGGAGCTACAGGAAGAAGAAGGACACCATGACTCAGCTTACAACTAGGTCCTTGGTTATTTACATAAAGGTCCTTTTCTCTCTGAAAAATGTGATTTTCACCAAGCAAACAAAGTCAAAATTTAAATTCCTTTTGACCAAAATTCTTATTAGTTGAGTTGCACAACATATGTGAAAATTGGCTCAATTGGATAAACTTGGTAGTTCAAAGTTGTTCAAATTTGAATTCTTACATAAATGGACATTGAATTTATTAGGCTACTTAGGAGCTTCCAAAAATGATAATTTTTGCCACACATTCCTGATTTGGTGTGTTCCTTATGTGGTAGAAAATTCAAGTCATTTTGAGTTACTTCATAGAACAAACTTGTTCAAATTTCAAAAAGGTGCTGTCAAGAAAACAGGGATTTTTGGCAACTTAAATTATTCAAAAACTTGTGCCCTTTTGTTTTTCATCCTTATTTATGATATAGAGCATGTGGTATTTATTTCATCGCATTTTTAAAAAGTTTGTAGAACAAACATGTTCAAAATCCCAAATGTTGCTGTGGAGAAAAACCATGTTTTCAGGACTTTAATGGATTCAATTTTTGGTCTCCTCTTGTGTGTGTTCCTTATTTGATATAAGGAAGAAATGGTATTAATTTCAGATCATTTGAAGAAAGTTTCCAATAGTAACTTGTTTGAGTTTCTTGTTTCTAGAAATATTGGAAATTCAATTTAATAAGGCACTTGGCTTTTCTTTAACAATGCTTTGCCAAAATATTTATGTGACTAGGGATAGCAAGTCAATGCTCTCCAATACTTTTGTTTTTAAGCTTGCACGGTTGGAAAAACATTTGATAAGATTTTGGTGAAGCATTTAAGAATACCTCTTTTTCCTAATAATCTTTTAGGGAAATTTATTAAGTGTTTCCTCTTTCTTAATTTAGGCCTTGGAATCATATTCAAAAAGTACTAGATTCATAAGATAGATTTGGAAAACTATTTGATCAATATTTACTTTAGAAAATATTGTCAAGGTCATTGGAACAATATGTTTAATATTTTTAGTTTACTGCTTTGCTATCTTTTTAAGTTTGCTTTCCATTTCTTAGCCATGTAAGTTTATATAATTAGTTTGTTTAGTTGCACTCAAACAAATACAACCAAAGTTTATTTGTCAAGCAATTAGCAAAACAACTGTGTTATCAGGTATTCCAAAATTGGGATGTGACACTGACAAACAAAGAGATCTCATTACAGCACGGATCAAGCAAAACTTTCTCAAGGCACATGATATAATGAAGCATTGTGCATACCCGAAAAGGGTCGAAAGATCATTTCAAGTTGGGATAAGGTATACCCTAAACTATAGCCTTAGAGACATACATCACTCAGTATCCACAGACGCTTGATGTTACACTCTAAATACTATGGACCATTCAAATTCCTAGCTAAAGTGGTAATACTTCCTACAAAATTTTGCAACCTAAAGCCTGCAAATTGCACCATACATAACATGTGAAACAACTCAATAAACACATTGGACCCAAAGCAGTACCTAACCCAACTCTGCCACTCATTGTAGCATCCCACTTTTGTTAAATGGGTTTGTTGTGTTGTGCTCATGTCATTCATGCATGAAACACATTTGAACCAATTTATATTTTGAATTTAAATGGAATTTGAGAAAATTCCACAGACACTACTTAATGTGGTTTTCAATTTTTTCAATTCAAAACTATTTCAATTTCACCAAAACAAAACATGGCGAGGTTGCATTTTTGACAAGGTTTCCAAATATTAATTTTGCAATTTTTTCTGTTTGCAAAAGGTCCTGAAAACATTGTTTTCCTCTCAGTTTTTATAAACAGAAGGACCTCTTCGTAGTTTCCAAAGTTTCAGGGGTTTTTTGCAATATTCCTATTTTATCGTCTTCCTCCTCCTGCTAGAAGGAGAGCTGCTCGCTGACGACGCCTCGCGCCACGTCCTGCTCCCCTCCGCGCGGATAAGGAGGACGAGGAGGCGTCCTCTATCCTCCTCTCCTCAGTCGCCCCCTTGCACCCTCCCTGTCACATCCCAATTTTGGAATACCTGTTAACACAGTTGTTTTGCTAATTGCTTTACTAATAAACCTTGGTTGTGTTTGTTTGTGGTTGTTTAAGTGCAACTAAACAAACTAATTATATAAACTTGCAAACTTAAAAGGATAACAAAGCAGTGAACTAAAAATATTCAACATATTGTTCCAGGGAGAAAAATATTCAACATATTGTTCCAATGACCTTGGCAATATTTTCTAAAGTAAATATTGATCAAAGAGTTTTCCAAAAACATCTTATTAATATCATACTTGTTGAATATTATTCCAAGACCTAAATTAAGAAAGAGGAAACACTTAATAAAATTTCCCTAAAAGATTATCAGAAAAAGAGGCATTCTTAAATGCTTCACCAAAATTTTATCAAATGTTTTTCCAACCTTGCAAGATTAAAAACAAAGGTATTGGAGAGCATTGACTTGCTATCTCTAGTCACATAAATATTTTGGCAAAGCATTGTTAAAGAAAAGCCAAGTGCCTTATTAAATAGAAATTCCAATATTTCCAGAAACAGATAACTAAAACAAGTTACTATTGGAAACTTTCTTGAAATGGTATGAAATTAATACCATTGCTTCCTTATATCAAATAAGGAACACACACAAGAGGAGACCAAAAATTGAATCCACTAAAGTCCTGAAAACATGGTTTTTCTCCACAGCAACATTTGGGATTTTGAACAAGTTTGTTCGACAAACTTTTTCCAAATGCCATGAAATAAATACCACATGCTCTATATCATAAATAAGGATGAAAACCAAAAGGGCACAAGTTTTTGAATAATTTAAGTTGCCAAAAACCCCTGTTTTCTTGACAGCACCTTTTTGAAATTTGAACAAGTTTGTTCTATGAAGTAACTCAACATGACTTGAATTTTTTACCACATAAGGAAAACATCAAATAAGGAATGTGTGCCAAAAATTATCATTTTTGGAAGCTCCTAAGTAGGTTAATAAATTCAATGTCCATTTGTGTAAGAATTCAAATTTGAACAACTTTGAATTATAAAGTTTATCCAATTGATCCAATTTTCACATATGTTGTACATATAAACTAATAAGAATTTTGGGCAAAAGGAAATTAAATGTTGACTTTGTTTGCTTGGTGAAAATCACATTTTACAGAGTAAGAAAGGACCTATTTGTAAAATTGCAGGGACCTAAAAGTAATCCAAGTCATCTCCTACCTCTAGCCATGCTGTAGATACAGAAGACCTACCTCCATGCCTTCGATTGGAAGGAAACCTTGGGGATAAAGAGGCCCCCCATGTGCTTGTCTGCCTCATTGCCCCCTCTCCCTCCCCCGCCCTAGCCGAGCCCTCCATCGCATTCAAGGTGAGCAAGGGAACCTCCCCGACCGTTTTCCCCTCTCCTTATTCCTCCGAATCGCCGCCGCGCTGCACTCGCCCTCCGGCCGCCGCCGTGCCCTCGTCGCCGGCCACTCTCCGGCCGTTTCCTGGAAACGAGACTACCGTAGCTTGGTTCCCCTTGCCGTAAGCATCTTGTAGATGTTTTTATTTTGCAGATTGGTGACCGGATGCGCTCGAATTGCCTCGCCGGAGATCTCCCCGCCGGCGGGTGACGCAGCGGTGGCGTCACGCTGACGCCAGCGCGCGCTGACCCCGCGCGGTAGGGGTCAAACTGGCGCGTGGGCCTCGCTGTGCCGCGTGGCTGCCCCCGTGGCGCCCTGGCCCGCGGGTCAGCGTCTGTGGGTGGATTTCCCCGCGGTAGCAGTTGGATCTGGCCGGCCCAGATCCAGATCTGGCCCAACAACATTGTTTTCCTTTTAATTTTTTTACAGAAACTGTGTATGTTTGCTTTAGGGCTTAAAAACCTACCTAAAAGAGGAATTTGACCAAACTAAAATTCACAGGTGTGAATCAACAAAATCTAAACCATATCCAATTTGTAGATCTGTTTTTGGTTGATTATTTTTGAAATGAAAAATGGTTTGGCAACAGGTACCAGAAACACCAAAATGAGCACCATTTTTATTTAACAACTCAGAATGAAGTGAGGAAAATTGCATTGGAAAGCCCTTGAAATTTCATAACTGAAGCAACTAACCTTGCTTCCAAATTCCTAGTATTTTTGAAATGGCATGCATATTGGTAAAACACCAGAGAGCACTTTGGTGATTTTTATAAAATTATTAAAAATGAATTTTGATGCAAACTCAACTGGATGGTCTTGTATATGTTTAGGTATATCCAAAACTAGTTGGGTTTAATTTTTAGAGCCTCATATAAAATTTGGTGGACAGATCTTTATTTTACATGTTTCTGCCATTTTGGCATTTTAGTTAATTAATTTGTGTGATGATATTTTTGTGTTGCAATATTGTTTTATAGCATGTATAAGTTGTGTGAACTTGCTTTCTAAGTATTACTTAGTTATTTTATCATGTTAGAATGTGTGTACTTGAGTTGAGAAGAAATAGGATTTATATTAATATCATATGTTTATCTCTAGTTTATTACTTGCATATAATTTTTGAATGATTAATTTGTGTGCAAGTGATTGAATTGTTGGGTTGAGATATTAGATTCAGTACCATGTTGGTACTTATATTTTTTTAGTATAACCTCTGCTATCTTGCATTTGATTTGGTAGAAAAGCATGAGTAGCTTTGTCATGACTATGAAAATGTTATGGAAAAATTCCCTCATGTGGGAATTTTTGACATAAGAATTTGTGGTTATGTAGCCACATATTTTTGGGTTGTGTTCATAGGACCAGTAGAATTATGATTATGTTTTTATGAGTACTTGAACCCTAAAGCTTTCACTTGTGTGAAAACAATAGCATGAGTAGCATTACCTTGCTTGTGTTAGCACCCTAGTATTTTCTGCTAGTATTGTTATTGCACTAGATGCTAGTTTAGGTTTTTGCTAATTTTTGTCAAGTATGACCAGAGGCTTTGTGACCTCTAAATGCTTTGATATGCTAGTGGAACACCCACTGGTGTCATTGCATTTTTGGTGGAAACATTATTTCCCCACACTAGATGTGTTTCTTTTATATAGTTTCATAACTAATGAGTGCCTAGTATTTTTGCTTTGGGAATTTTTGTGCTAAACAAAAATGGGTATGCTTCTGTTTGTAAGTGGTTGTAATCATGTGTGGCTTGCTAGGAAAAATTCATCTCTGAAGTGTTGATTGATTCCTCTAAGTAATGCCCTTTTTATTACCACTAGTATGTAGGAGTTGCCCTGCAAATTGATGCATTGTTTTGTTAAATGAGATATTTTTGTTAGAGCAAGTATAGATGTTTTTCACTACTGTTTTTATGACATGGACCCTCTGGTTGTATTTCAATTACATGATTGAAATTCATCCATTGATTACTCATGTTTAAGTAGTACTAGTTTCCTTAGCAGTTCTTGTGTTGAATTATTTTTCCTGCCAACTTGTGTTTGGTAGATGTTTATGTATCCTTGCATAAAGACATGTTTTCATTTACCATAATGATAACATGGTTCCTTTTTTGCATGTTAGTACTTTACATATTATGCATGCTTGCATAGCAAACTTTTAGTAGAAGCATGTCTATAGGATTCCTCCTTTTAGTCATTATTTCTATTGTTCTCACTATGAGAAATTGTGTGTTTTGTGATGAGTCTATTACTTTGTTACATTTGTGTAGGCTCACTGATTTGTAAAAGTAATTTTTACAAATCATGTGTTTCATTTATTCTTGATGTCAATTTAGACTTAATAGATTGGCTATCTTGTTCTTTTGGTGGTGTGGTTGATAGACCCATTGCCATGATTATTTTTGTGCAGTTTTTATATACTTTTAGTAGTCTCACCCTTGGGAAACTAAGTATATTTTGGGTTTATTAATATCTTGGTATGAGAGTGGCACACCCACTGAATCCATGATATTAAGGTTGTGAGATATGTTCCTCCAACCTTGAGCTGTCTTGTTAAATGGCATTTTCTACCAAGTAGTTTTGTTTGATTGTTTGCTCCATTAATAATTGTGTGATTGGTTATTATTAGCTTCCTTGCTGTATGTATTGTTACGTATGGTTGCTTGCCTTGATTGGTTCTGAATGTGTGTCCTTTATTCCTTTTACGGCGTTAGAAAACGAAGAGGAAGGAAGTGTCGTGAAGCTCGGTTTCAAGTTCCAGTCACTCCAAAAACCAGGGACACAAGGAGATACCAGGCAAGCCATCCTGATGCTTGCTGATACAATACTTATCATTATCTATCATGCATGTTTTACCTCTGAAGTTTTACAAAAACTTGATTATCAAAACTATTTTTGATGTGGAATTTACTACTATACTATATTATAGGTTACTATCATGCCAGTAGTTAAACTTGGTAATACCAAGCCCATAAGCCACCCTATGGTATTTATTACCATCAAATATACTATTCCCTAAGTGGACACCCTAAAATTGTGATTCTACAAAACAAAGGCTTTACGGAAAAACCCGGAGAAAAGGCGGATCCTTGTTCTCCGGAGGAATGTGGAAGTGGTCATTTTTGAGAAAGTGGTGTTTTCAAAAATGACACATAACCTAGTCTTCGCCGGACAACCTTTACCGTACTGCCACCCTACCCCAACATGGGCAAGGGGCTTAACTTGAAGTTTGTTCTTATTAGTGTGTGCTATCTCAATGTGCTATAGGGGATGTGATCCTCTGAACCGAATGTCGTGGAGACATATAAAGTGTGGGATTAATTTTCCCTCCGGATGCATCAATTGAGGCATCCTGGCTTGGCGGGGATTAGCTCGGTGCCGGGGATGTGGTAAAACTCAACTGAGAGATAGGCATATACTAGCTTGAACATAGTGGATGGTTATGATCAGATACCTGATGTTTACATACTGTTGTTACAGTCCGTGATTGTTCACGGGAGGTGTACTGGATCTGGTGGATGTGTACACCTCTGCAGAGTATAACTTTTTCGAAGAAGCCGCGTCCTCGGATATGGACAGTTGAATGGCCATGTAGCTAGCATTGTGTCAATGTTTTCAAAAAGGAAGTTTTTGAAAAGGGAATTTTGGAAAGGAAGTATTGAACTTGCGAAGTTCGGAAAGGAAGGGAAACGTATACCGTGGAGGTATCGTCGATGATGAAAAGCCAGATGATGTGATACAAAACAAAATGTTTTGCAAAGAAAACCTTTTCTACTCTAAGTAAGAATTCTGGAAACTGATTCCAAGAAGTTTTGCAAAGAGAAAATATTCTTTAACAAAACTTTACAAAACCTCTTGTACATGTGATATCTACAAGAGAAATAAAACTATATATTATTTTTCTTCTGAAGTATCTTCTTCAACGAAGATACAGATAAACCTGACTGCAACTGTGGTGTCATCATATATGAACACCATTGATAGTGAACCATATTTATAGCCTACCTATTCCACCATATAAGCATATTTGCATGTTGGTAAGTGAAATGATGGATGTCTTGCTGAGTACATTCAAATGTACTCATTATGGTTTCGCCCCTGGTATCTACTTATCAGATTTGGAGAAGGAGCCTCCAAAGGATATCTATGAAGAGAAGTACGGAGTTGACGGCTTTGCGAACTAGGATCGTCTCCGGGTCAGCAGCCTGTAGGTTAAGGCGTGACTTGGGCTCAACTACGTCGTGTTTTATTTGTCTTCCGCTGTGTTTGATAAGTTGCCTGCCCCATGTGGCAGTTGCGTTAAACTTGATCATGTGATCTTTTATGTAATACCTTTATGTATTCGTGTAATGGATGATGTATTTCTGTGTGCCAACTGTGTATGTTGTTCACGACTGATCTTTCTGGGATCGTGAATGTATGCATACGTAGGGTTTCAGACTGCCGGTCTGGGGTCCTTACACTCCCCCCTCTCTGTTTCTGCCGCGAGGATGAAACCCTAGCTGTCGGGCCGCCGCCGTGTGCCGGCGTCCTCGGCCATCTCCGGCCATTTGGAAGCCAGCAGGAGGAGCGCCTGGTCCTCCTCTACCTCCCCGTCGACCCTCTCTTGCCGGGATCGCTTCAACCGCGCGAATTTTGCCACCCCTTCATCTCCAGCCAACTCCTCCACCGCGCCATTATCGAGCTTCACTTGCCTCCCCGAGACCTCCATCGAGCTTATGGTGAGCATAGGGTCCTCTTGGACCCCTCCCCCTCGCCCCTACCCCTTGGGTTCCCCTTTTGCGCCATGCTCCGCCGCCAGCCACCACGGAATTCGTCGCCGTGCCACCTCCGGTGACCAAATTCGGGCGGCGGCGCCTCCTTCTAGTATCCCGCGTCGCCTTGCATCCAACGCCCAAGTCCCCGTCCCTCCTCGCGCGCTCTTTCGCAGCCGGCGTGGCCGGCAGAGCCATTGTGGCCACCGCTGACGTCAAGGTGACGTCACCTGGCCCCACCACTCAGTTTTCTATTTGAAAGAAAATGTTTAATAAAAAGGTATAACTGACACGTGGGCCTCACTGTTTAATAAATTACAGAAAATGATTAAAACTTGTAAAATTAATAACTTAATCCATGTTTTTCAGAAAAATAAAAGTAAGGTACCAAAATGTTTAGAAAATAAACTCCACATGCTTATGCCATTTTCACACATGTTTGACAAAGTTGATTTTTGACCCTTATTTAAATAATTATTTAAATCATTTAAAAATAGAGAAAATAAGATTTTATTCAATAAATTCAGAAAATTGCACGTTATATACCGAAATGCTCAAAATGACAAATGCAAACCGTTTATGATGTTTTCAAATCCATTTCAGCAATTAAAATTGAACAAACTTTCTGAATTGCCGAAGTGCCCTCCGAGGTCCATTTCGGGGCTAATTTCTGTTAATTTCATAACTGACATACGAACCCTAGCAACCCATCGAACATGTTTAGGGATTTATTTCAATGCATTGACTTGATCATGCATACATACTGCGCATTGTATTATCCCATGGTTGATTGTTGTTCTCCCTTTCGGGTATTTGCTTCTTATCGATAGAATGCGAATCCGAAGAGAAGGCCAACAATTCTATTGACGAATACTTGATCCTAACCGACAAGTCAAGCACTTATTCCAGAAGATATGTCTATTGTTTTTCTTATAACCAAGGAAAGCATAACCTCTTATCTGCTCATATATGGTTTCCGAAGTGTTTTGAGTCTCGCATATTTTATGCGGTTCAAAGTATTTATGGTCTTAGATATAGTTATCCTATACTTGTTGCATCGCCTAAATAAACTGGTCCACTACTCCTAGCAGTTATAGGTTTGTTTGTGCGCACTTAGTTAAAGCCTGTGAGTCTTTTTCTTAGCCATGCCTAGTTGTGATCTGATCCATCCGGTTGATGAATCTGGTCAACGCGTGAATCTATTATGTCAGGTTGTAGTGATTTAAATTACCTTTGATAACTTGACTAATAACGGAATGAATGTGAGGCCACAATAAGTTGTGGCATTTTGTCATGTTCATGCCCCTAGGAGCGATTTCTCGCCTTCGAAGCCAAGACTGAGCGTGCAACCACGCGCGGGGCCTAACAGACCACGCTCGACCAACTAACTTGTTAAGCCACGTCCATGAGTCACGTAGTTTGATCTTTCCATCTGCGTGTGAGTCAGAAAACGATTTGGAGAAAACTTAGGGCGTGACTGGGACAAGTTATGGACGTACACGAATCTTGATCCGACTCACAGAACAGGTGCCGTCAGGAGGTGGCCAACTCCCTGTTGACGGGGTGGCCCTATTTGGGTTGACTCATGGATAGGGTCGAGCAAGGTAAAGGTCGTGGCCAACTGCCATCTGTCGCGCTCCTAGGAAGAGCGTACGTGTGGCATTAAGAGTCGGATGGTACGTGTGGGTAACGTGTACCCCCATGCAGGGATAAATCTCCTCGAGAAGCCATGTCCATGGTTATGGATGACTTGGCAACTGATTCTGTGATCATAGATAAGTTGAACAGAATGGCTAAAACGTGTTAACAATGAATGAAGGGTGCCTCCTCGGAGATGCCGAGATGGGTTATCCTTGTAGCATGTGAGATGCTGGGTAATGATATTGGTGGAATGAAAAGATGATGATTTCAGAAGTTGAGTCGTTTTCTCATCTGTTTTGAAAACACTCCTTGAGACGTGCTATTCTTCCTCGATTTGGAAAACAAAGATTGATTTACGCAAAATAGCCTTCATAAAACACTTTCTGAAAGTAGCAGATATATAATAGGTTAACTAGGTCTTGTTGAGTACCTCCTATACTCAAGTTTGTTTAATTTTGGTTCAGGTGAAGTTCTCCAGTGGTGATTCCAACATGGACATCGACAAGTAGTTTGGGGTTCCCAGGTAGCAGCCTGGAATATATGGGCTAGGACGTTGCTTTATATTGCGGCCTCTTAAGACTTTTTGGTTCTTGTTGATTAGCAACATAATGTGCCTTCCGTTGTATGATGTTATGTTGGGTCATGTGACCTCTGTTTGTAAAGCTATACTCTAGTAATACTTGCTTTGTACAGCTTTCATTTCTAGAGTGTTGCTTTGATCGGTTGTTGGTTTCGAGCTCATTGTTATACATTTGTGGCTATGCCTGCGTAGTTGTCGCAGTCGAGGGGTTGTGGAGCCAATGATCCATTTCCGAGCACGCCTGCCGATGTGATTCGGCCTGGGGCTTGGTAACCCCACTAACCCTCGAATGTTGTTGCACTTCCTGGACACATAACATCTCTGTGTAGTTTTGGTCCTGTTCGTTTAGTTTCATACGATTCATGGACGCTTTGATATGCATAGTTGGTTGTGACTAGCATGGACACAAGGAGTAGTAGTACCGAACTTATCCAGCCTGTGTGCTGATGAATTCGGTCTACCTTCTATTGTTTGTTGCGGCCGGGGCTGGTAACTCTGAAGACCTTGTGGGTCCATGACTAGGAGCTCATAACATTATGTATACCTCTGGGTCCGGGGTCGTGACACTCATGGATGATGAAGGCACCATCTTGGTGGCCCCTAAGAAACTACTTGACTGAAAACTCATTCCACGAGTGCAAGGAGACATTAGCATTCCCGTGGTACCTTGGAGGATAAAATGGATAAAACTACCCAAAATAGAAGCAACTTGGGAGAGCGTCAATTTCATACAGAAGGTTTTTCCATAATTCACACCTTGAGGACAAGCTGGATCTTCAGAAAGGGGGCATTGCCAGGTTCTATTCTGAATCAAGCATGAACAATAGCCGTTATAAGTCACTGGTTCAATCTCATTCATCAAGATCTCATCAGACGATCAAGGTTAGTTGTACCGTTTCGCGCCAGGAAGGATCAAGCTCCTCCACTCGTCCCCCATCCTACGGCAGAAGATCCTCCACCTGTCATTGTTCTTCTTTCCATCTCATTGTATCAGCTACCTGCCCACTTGCTTATCGTTTCTTTGATTTCCGCTATTTAGATGCAAGTTGTCGATGGGTTCGGCATCATTATTGTAATTTGGGGTAAAACCTAGCCCCCTCTAAGTAGAGTATGGCCTCAGCACCTCTGTAATTGACTCTTCCTCCTGCAATAAAACTCTGAATCCGGTGCTTAAATTGATGTGATTGTGTCTGAATCGTCCAATTATTAGTCGAATCATAGGTTGGATCTGTCAAAGCAGGGGAAGGGACAAAACCACGGGGCTGGAGACGAATCTCAAGGTGATGGAGAGAGAAGAGAAAGGAGTCCTCACGTAGAAAAATCAGTTGAGCAGAAGGATGCTACTTACTAAAGGCCTTGGAGTTGGTGGTAGTTTGGCTAGCTAGGTAGGAATGTACACAAAGGTTACATTTGCACTACTACCTTTGCTCGAGAATGAGTATTTAGAATGAATTGTCTTCCCTAGTTCTTCCATGCCACCTGGTAGACACATTAGAACTAAACATATGTGATTCCTCCCAATATTGTTTCTTCTATATCATTCAGCTTTTCCTTTGCCGATTGGCACGGTACACTCATCGCCTCTTCTTGCAAGAAAGAAAATAAATGACTATCAAATATCCTGCCGGGCAATCTCTTGTCCAATTATAAATACATTGTCCTCATTTTCATATCAGTTTGATCTTAAAGATAAACTGATTGGTGCATTTAATTTTACATGATGAATTAAAGACACGACTAGTTGCATCCTACTATTGATCTAGCTTTATCCTTGAGTGATGATGACGTGGGCATGCCTAATCGAGTGCCCACTTTCGGTATTATGGGTGCAGTCCAAGCAAGGCCCATTGGGTGGCCCCATCCAAAACTAAGGATACTAAGCCCACAACAAGACAAGAAGCAAAACGCAACTCGGGACCCTGGAGTACCCCGTAAGAAAACACTAGAATCAGGGCATGACTGTTCGCTGTAACTGATTTGACTAAGACACCCAAAACTCGATATCCTATATAAAGGCTGGAAGGGGCCACCGAACACAAGGACTTATACCCGCACTCATCGACTTTGCGCCAGATCAAATCTGACCGTGATCTCCATTGTAACACGTGTAAACTCGCTGGAATAAAGACCATACAAGCATGAGTAGGGGTTTCACCTCCAAGAGGTCCCTGAACCTGTGTATTGTGCCTCCTCTCTCTGTTAGCCAATGTAATCCACCAGCGCCTCTGTTTCCATCTACGAAACCCTGGGTACTAAAGCATGGGATTTTCTGTAGTGACCACATAGAAATTTGTGCCGTCAGTGGGAACATAGAGCATTTGTCGCACCCTGATTTCTAGGGGATACTCACCGTACGAACTGGATAGCAGATGCTTGGATTATGGGGCATAACTGCTCCCACGTCCCAGCTTCCTGGTAGGCCTGCGCTTATGCGCGACAACACAAGCCCTGCTATTCCATCGTCGATGTAAACTATCCACTAGAGATCAAAGGCACTTCCGTCGACGTACTTCAAACCATACACACATGGTACGTCAACGGCGTTTAACAAGTGATATCACAACAGATCTCTACGACACAAAAGATTGAAACAAGTTGCAAATGGCTCTCATTAGAGCAGAGATAGCAAATACAATCATTCAGAGGGCACATGCCCCAACAATTCATCATTACATCACAGCGGAAGCATTCAACATGTCTGAGTACAGACAAGAACCAAATAGGCCTAAGAGGCCGGAAACGAAAAGACGGAGCCCAACCACGAAGTCTCGGATCCTGCCCGGGTCCGCTATCTACTCGTCAGCAGTCTCGTCATACTCCACGTAGTTGCCACCATGTAGATCCTCGGAAACGTAGGTCTGCGGAAACCACAGCCCCAAAGGGGTCAGTACATAAACGTACTGGCAAGCAAGACTCACAGTTCACCAAAGTGTAACCCGTCAACACCAAGCACAGATGCTTTGGGTTCAACGGAAGGAAAGGGGATATAAAAGATGCTGCAATTGGCTGCTCTAAACAACTACAGAGATTCTACCACTTCCGGCTAACAGAAAGGAGATAAGATCGAGGATTGTAACCAACTGAAAGATAACTTCAAACAAACCCATCCTGGATCTCGCCCCTTATCCAAAGAAGCAATCCGAGGATAACTCACACCGTTGAGTTAATGATGGTTCAAATTATTGTGTCAATAAGCCTATTACTAGTCAAGTTATTAATCATGGGGTGTAACATGTTTGATCGTTATGTTTAAGTTGTCCTGAGTACTTGTTAGCCAGTACTTTCACCAAGTAATCCATAACCGCGGAAAACACGGCTTCTCGAGAAGATTATCCCTGCAGGGTTGCACCAATTTGGCCGTACACGTATGAATGGCCCGCCAGATGGGAGATCACCCCACCAAGCGGGGCACTCAACACAACCAACCATTCTTCGCATCAAGCCCAAAGCACCTTGGGCGCACGGCTAATCGAGCCCAGAAGAAAATGGACCCTCATAGCACTCTAAGAACGTGTCCCCCTATATGCCGACTACAAAAGTTCCACCCTGCGCTGGGCTCGCAAAAACATGCATGCGGCAAATGGAAAACACGAACTAAATGAGGCGATTTGGACGAGATGCGAATCAGGTCAAGTTGAGGGGGGCGCCCATACTCGCTTCCCACATGCGGGTAGTGCGCTCATCATGGATCAGTAGACAAGACCCTTTTCCTATTAGGGTCGACACTAGCAGGCTCCAAAACCTCTCATGGGCCTCCTGCCGGTGCCTTATCATCAAATTTATTATTAATAGTAACATTAGCATGATTGATTGATTGGACATCGAGCCCCCACAACGTAATGGAAAATGGTAACAGAAAGTAACGGGTAACAGACTCGAGCAAAACAACCTAAGCATGCTAGTAAGACACGGGCTCAAACAATGGTTATAGGTATGGAGGTGAGGCAATATCAGGGTTAAAGGGATACATGTGATAGGTTCGTAACAGAAACAACTACTACTAAGGCTAGCAGAAAAGAACAACGGAAAGTATCGGTAATCGATGTTGAAAGGAACACGATGGTTCATGTGAGTGATAACTTGCCTGCAAAACCCAGTAGCCTGGTACTGAGCTAGATCCTTAGAAGGGGTGTCGTAAATATCGGCGGTCTCAACGTCGTCGTTTATCCGGGAAGAAGCAAACAAACATTGCAGAAAGATAAACAATCAATACCATGGCATAGTGCACAATCAAATATGATGCATGACAAGTTAATAGATGCATCAAAATAAACTAATTGATATGATAACACAATTTAAATGGACATATATGCAATTTTGAGTTGCATATGAAAAGCCCATGGGTTTTGGTTAGGTTATTTGTTTTCCAACTAAATGACAGGTGCTAGTGGTTTAGTATGATGCATGCAAAAGTAAAACAGCAAAATAACAACATTAGAAACAAATTAAAATAGGGTGTAGCAATTTAGAATTTTATTATTAATTTAGGGAATTTTTGGGTGCCTTAAAGGTGACACACAAGTAATTGTTGTTTTCAACCATTTAAAATGTTCAAAACAAATAACAAAGTTGATATTTGAAAAGAACATCAAATTTTAGTTGGGTTACATGTTTCAAATGTTGAAATTGGACTTAGGATTATTTAATTATGAATTAAACATTATTAAACAAGTTTTAATTGAATTTAAACAAGATTAAATTGTTTAGGCATTTTAAATTATTCAAACCAGGAAACAAAAATTATATTTGAATAGGGTATTCAAAATGGTATGGAAAACATATTTTATTTGCATTTATTGGATTAATAAATAATTAGCTATGGAATTTACAAATTAACATTTGAATTGTTTAAGTTTGAATTTTAAATGTATTTGTATTTGTCAAAACAGTACACAAATTGGATATTTGGAAAGTTTAGAAAATTTGGATCAGAAAGCATATAAAGTTTTTATTTATTGGAATTATGGATTAAAAGATATTAAGGTTCGAAGTGTTGGTATTAATTATGTTATTTAAAAGAGTCTGGAATTTCAGAAAAATGCGCAGAAATGTTTTGATACCGTGTGGTTATTACCCGCAGCCACTGCTCCGTGGGACCGGTGGCCAGCGTGGCGTGGGTTAGAAAGTGATGTGGCGCAGCGGTCTATGACGCGCGGGTCCCGCGCGGGGCGCGCAGAGGAAAAAAGGTTGGGGCGAAATAGCGCCCCGCGGGACTCGAACCCAGGTGCTCGAGGGCGTGCAGAAGGTACCTAACCACTGCAGTGCTGCTGTTGTTTGGTTCAGATACAGGAGGGTTTCGTTTTCAGACAAAAAGGCCACACACTTGTTCTCTGACGAAACTGACGGAAAACGTTTGCAGTCGACGCAGCGGGCAGCAATCGATCCCAGCGACCTCGACGGCAACGATCTCGGCGAGCAGAAGGAAGTGGACACGCGAGGGATGTACGTGGGTCTCGGGAAGGTGCCAAGGAACAGAGGGGAAGGGCGAGAGACGGGCGCTCACCTGCGGTTGTCTATCGACGAAGACTGCCGACAGGCAGTGGCAGAGGCCGCTCTCCGGCGACGGCGCGGCCGCCGTGGGCGCTCCCGGCAAACGACGAGTGGACGGTGAGCATCAGGGCAACTCCAAGTTTCCATTCCCGCCACCAACTACTCCTCGAGGTGACCCTGGCTACCGGCGACGAGGGAGGAAGGTGGTGGTCTCGGTGGTCTCGGTGCGGTTCAGAATTCAGAGGGGGAGGGTCTAGCAGAGAGGGAAGATGGCATCGCGGCGCTAGGGTTAGGGAGAGGGGGTAGGCTCTAGGGTTAGCAGGTGGGCAGGTTAGATATAGGGGAGAGGAGGCCTAGTACGGCAGCTCATCCAGGGGGGTTTGAGGAGATCGTCTGGTTCTCCTGCAGTCGTACAGGGATGACAGTGACATGAGGGAGAAGGACGACAGGGAAGGGGTACTGGGCCAAGGTGAAAGGGTTTGGGCTGGGCTTGGATAGGTAGGTTAGCTGCCGCCTCCTTTTGCATTTTTATTCTTTTTGTTTCTTTATATTTTTTTTTTGCTGAAACCAAAAGGAAGAAAAAAGGAGATATTTTAGGTTAGTAAAATTGTAGGAAAAATATGTTAAGCTAATTTGATTAAAAGAAAGCACTGCCAAGTTTTTGTTTTACAGAAGGTTTGAAAATAAATTGTTGTTTGGTATTTAGACCAATTTTGAATGAATTTTCATATTAAGTCAACATTATGAAATAAAAGCATTTTGATAGGGTAGCCCCTATGAATTAAAAGATTAAAATTAGTTGATTGAAGTGATAATGTTTATTAATTGGTTATAGCCCATCTTGTGTGCTGTTTGAAAGAATTTGATTGAAATTGGAATATTTGGTTAATTAAAATAGAAACCACAATTTAATAGGGTGAACCCTATTATTAGTTGGATTAGAAACATTGGAATGGTTTGTTATTTGATAATTTCCAAATGAGGTGTTGATGATGATTTTGCTTTGAATTTGAAAACCAATTTGGAATTAATTAATTGAAATAAAAGCACCATTTTATTAGTTGATCAACATGGAATAAAATGGAACAAATTGGTTGTTTTTATTTGTTATTTTTATTCCAAAAGTTGTAACAGAACAAGTATGAAAACATTATTTGAGTAAGGTTTGAATTTGAGTTGTGAAAACAGTGGAAAACAAATGCAACAATTTAGAAACAAGAGCAAACAACATGGAAACAATATGATGACATGATGCAATACTTAAGTAACAAGAAATCAAACATTCTAAATGGTAGGTTTTCATACTTGGGCTGTTACAGCATTGGATTCCCAGCTTCGACGACTTCATATTCGACTGGCGACGACACGTCAATCCTGGGGTTTCGATTAGATTTGGATCCCTTGACTTCACCGAGCACTCGCGGGCTTCACCCGGCCTTCGGTGATCTTAGAAAGAGCATCGATCTGACATTTGGCGACCTAAACTTCCGTGTGAGCCATGTGGGCGTTCTCTGCCTTCAAGATTTGACTCGTCCCCAAGTGGCGGAGTCGACTCCTCCACCAACCATGATGGCGGCTTTGCAGCCTAGCGTCAACCCTTCGGTTAGGATGGAGTCGAACTTCTCATTGTCCCTTCTCACCAACTACACCACGCACCACTTCGTGGGCATGATCCATAGCGTCGATCGCGAAGCTGACGGTTGAGTTGGAAGTGAGAGCTGCAATAGCAGTGGAAGCCCACACCTTCGGAGGCCCCCCACCCAAGTCTTCAAGGCAGGTAAAAGAGGTGTGATGACACCCAAAGAGGATTTGGAGCAGGACGACAAAAATGAGGAAACCCCACCTACCTACACTGATGATCACGTGGAGAATTGGCACGACACACCCCTGCTGTCGGCCCTAGCACGTCGTCTCCAAGATGGTTCTGGAAAAGGCTCGCAGGCCGTGGAGAGAGGACGCCCCCTCCCTCGGGGCACCAAGTTGATATGAACTCACCGCCTATCAATACTTCCTGAGCCAGAGGCATCAAAACGTGATCAAGATGCCAGAGGAACTAGATGCGCGCAATCTGGCAACAATGAGTTGAGTGCTCAATGGGCAGGAGTCACTGCCCATGGCTCCTCCTCGGTAAGATAACCGGGCCCTACACATCCTCCTCGGTAAGATAACCGGCCCCTACACATCCACATTCAAGTCTCGCACGGCAAACATGCCCATAGACATGCAACACAAAACAACGAAGAACCTCCCAACCTCCTTCATGAAGACGACACGTTGGGTAACTTGATACACAAAATGCCGCAGGGCACTGCCATCACGGCCATCACATACCTGATGTCCATATAGACGCCAGACAAAGACACACGGGCGGATCTTCATTGGAAAACCATTTACGAGCTCAACATGGTGGGCGCTGCACCCGATAATCCGCTAGAACTCGCCACCACGGATAAACCCGCGCTGCGAGAAGCAAAAAGGACCATGCCACAAGAGACAGACATAAATGCGCCTAGAGAAGCTAACAAAGCCCCAACTCTACACAAACGCTTGCCATGACACGAACCCTCGCCATGGTGGGAGAGGTCACCATGAGGCAAGCACTCGTCACGACGCGAGCATTCCCAACAATGCAAAAAAAGATCGCAACGCCGCTCACCGCGACCAACTGCCACGACGAGATTCTTATCCGCGAGACGTTCCAAACAAGATCACACAGATGAAGATCGATCGGAGGCTGCCAAATAAGACGACGCACTGGACAGTACCGCGCATCAACATGTTGACAAATCATGCATGGAACAGGCGGCCCAAAATCTTACGACTTCGACAAAGACGATGAATTCCGCGGGGTATTGTGCTTCACCTGCAACATCTGTGAGACCGTGATACCCAAGGGCTTCAAGCTAACTACCGAAACCACCAAGTTTGACGGCCTCGAGGAGCCAAAAACATGGTTGGAGGACTGCCTGACTTTCCAAGGAGGCACAAGGACCATAGCTATGCAATACATGCAGGTGCAACTCATTGGTTCCATGCGAACCTGGCTCAAACGCCAACCCAAAGAAAATTACGAGTGCTGGGAAGACTTCACCCACGACTTCGTGCAAAACTTCAAAGGAACATACAAGTGGCTAGCTACAGTCGCATAGTTGCGCCTGTGCAAGAAGGGATCTGCCGAGTCAATTCACACCTACGTACAATGCAAAAAGATCCTAAGGAACAACATGGAAGATATCTCCGAGGAAGGATTAGACGGCGCCTTCAAACAATGCCTCCGAAGGAGAGATATCAAGGAAGAACTGGGCCGCGTGAGGCCAAGAACCGGAATTCACCTGAGGAAAATGACCAACCGCTAGGTGGATGGCGAGAATCTGCTGCGGAACGAGAGCACCCGCTCGTTGGAGTACAAAGATATGGACACACAATACTCAACAGAACTGGGGAGACGGAACAGTCGTGACGGCGGTTGTAAGAGGAAGTGCAAGTTTCTTTTTTTTATATAAAGGGAGATTTTATTACGTAAAGTAATGTTATACATCAAGCCTCTGCATACAAAGATGCACACAGCCGCAAAAGAAAAAACTGACAAAAAGTAGACAAAGTACAACAGCAAGTAACAACGCCTCTCATGCTGGAGGGCCGATCCGCAAATTAGACCATGTCTAACAGGACCCTTAAAATTTCGCCCCATAAATCGCGTGTAGAGGGCCCTGTACAGGAAATCTAGGAAAATCTTTGCTCAAATTTACAAGTTCGTCTAGCAGACCCCCTATCTCCGCCCCGTATGTTTGAATTTGAACTTCGCGGGAGAAAAGTTGAACTCGATTTTATTCATCAGATGATCACCATTGCTACGTGAAATCGAGCTCGAGCTCGTCCTAATAACCTAATCTAGTCTAGGAAGACGACGGGGCCGGAAGCCTCCATCGCCTTGAACTGCTCGACGTCGGCGACGGCCTTCGCCTCCTCCTCCGCTTCCGCCCGCGCTGCGGCCTCTGCTTCCTTCTTCGAAAGCTCGACCGCCGCGGCGAAGGCGGCCTCCTCCTCCTCCTCGGTCGCCGGTACCTCCTCCTCCTGCGCTGCCGCCGCGCCTCCTCCTCCGCTGCCGCTTGCGCCGTCGCCGCCGCGCTTGCACTGCTGGTGCAGCTCCCAATCCGCGCGCCATTTCGCGAATCGGGGGCCGCTCATCGGCCGCGGCGGCGGGTCGTTGGTGTAGTACCTCCCGCCCGCGGCGTAGTCCGCCAGAGTTGGCGGCATGGCCGCCGGCCACGCCGCGTACTTGTATGCTGCCATCCATACTGGGATAAAAAGTCCCTGGCTGTAGTCTCCAGTCTGGTACACACTTCCATAAAAAGGTCCCGGTGCTACACACGCTGTAGCGATACCCAAATACGGAGTATAGCTGTAATCCTGAAGATAATCTGCATAAGAGAACAATTTATACCATTAAAAACCTTGTCATTTCTACATAGCCACATCGACCAAATCACGGCTAGCGCTGACACCCTAATAAGTCTTTTAAACCTTTTATCCACTCCATTTAGCCAATTACCAAAAATATTGGTAATGCTTGTTGGAGGAAATAATGTAGAACCTATCTGAATGATTGACCATATAGAAGAAGCAATATTACAATAAAAAAAACAAATGTTTGATAGTCTCGTCTTTAGGACGGAAGACACATATGGAAGTGCAGGTTTCTACCCTACGAGGAAGACGACGACGTTGGCATCGTTGCGGCCGTGTTCCCGGATACTCGCACAAACGAGTACCGCAATCAAGGTCGCGAGGGGCAGCCGTGCAAACTACGACCCAACGGACAACCACCCCAGTCCACCAACTGGTAGCTTGAGGCCCCCTGCTACATGCACGCGTACATGGACGAAAACAACATCAAGAGGTTAAGCCACTCGTTAAAGGACTTCTAAAGATTCCAGCAACTAGTAGAGACTGCATGGAGGGCACATCAGCCCGCTACTCAAGCGGGATTCCAAATTATACCCCGGGAGTGGCAACTAGTGCGCCACCACCACCCACACTACCGGCACCAAGGCCCAACATGGGTGCTGTCGTGGGGTTTTCACGACAAGTGTCCTCATCCGAGAACTAGATTGTGAGGCCATTGCTACTGAGCGAAGTTTTGAAAGGGTTAGGGAGGAAATGAGAGACGCGAGTTTACCCAGGTTCGGCCCCTCTATTGAGGGTAAAACCTACTCCTACTTTCTTACTATGGGGAAACAAGGTCTCGATTACAAAGGGGGATTCTAGCTCTCTATGTCTCGAGCTACCTAGCTATTGACTAAGATCTTGTCCCTCTATGCCGCAGGGTCTCCCCTTATATAGTGGGCGAGCCCTCCGGGTTACAAGGTAGTCCGGGTTATGCCCGACGTAAGAGTCCTAACACAGTCCAGTCTTCATGATGCTTTGTCCGGCTTTTTCCATAAACTGGACGCTCCCGTCCGACCTTGGGCCTCCGCACTTATTTCCTGGGCCCTGGGCCGGGTCCGCTTCCGCTTCCGGGTTATGCTTAAGCATAACCCGGGTCTTCGTCTGCTAGCTGGCTACCTGCTAGCCAGCCTCTCTGTGTATAAACCGGTTTGAGCAGTATGAACCGGTCGGAACATTTTCCGGTTCATGTGCGCGGTAGGTAAGGCTCCCCCTTACCTATTGCCCCAACATTAGCCCCCAGGTTAACATGAACACTTAAGTTCAAACTTAAGCTATTCACGTTAACCTTTCTTGGGAAAAAAACTTAGATGCGAATCTCCTAGTTCAAGAAATAATCTTCCAGCATATCTGACCCGGATTATTCGGGGTTCATCATTATCTCCAGGATTATATCTTTCTGTTTTTGAACTTGGAAAGATAACCTCACACCTTTATCTCCAAGATCTCAGGAACCGAAAATATTTCGGTTTGTCCTGGATTCTTCTCCGCATATTTAATGCATTTTTCTCAAAAAAAATTCTCTTTGAAGATCCAATCATCCCGTATTTTTCTCGAAAAAGCCTAATCCGGGGGGATTTTATGCAAAATTGCCGAATAACCCTAGGGTTAGGGCTCCCGCTTATAAATAGGCCCCAGGGGCTCCCCCACAGCCATTCACATCCTGCGCCCCCATCTTTATCTTCTTCCTCCAAAAAAAGCTCGAGAGCTCGATTTTCTTGCTCGCGCCGCCGCGGCCGGAGCTTCGCCGGCGTTCTTCGCACCATGGTGAAGGAGAAGAGTTTGGCCACCAAGGGCACTAGAACCGGAAATAAGAAGAAAACCGATGGTCCCTCCGGTTCTGCAGCAGCCAAGTCCAACAGGGGCGTGATGCAAGTCAACTGGTGTAAGTCGGAAATGCCCCAGGGCCGGCTCACCGAGATGGAAGACTCCGATTTTCTTCCAAAGAACATATCCTGGCGTGCTCCTGGGAAGGAGATCCGGCCAGAACCTGGGCCGGGTGAGGAAATAATCTTTGTGGCCCATATTATTTGTGGGTTTCGTCCTCCCGGGTCTTGTTTCTTCCGCCGGTTCTTAGCATATTACGGTCTTCACCTTCAAGATCTTCCCCCAAACTCTATCCTTAACGTTAGCAATTTTGTTGTCCTTTGTAAGGTTTATCTTCAAGTAGAACCCAATATAGACCTTTTCCTTGAGTACTTCTATTGTAACAAACACCCGGAAGTAGCTGGGGGTGAGCTGATCCACTGCGGTGGCGTTTCATTCCAGAGACGAAAAGATATTACTTATCCGGGTATCCCACTTGCTAGTCATCCAAAACTCTGGAAGAAAACCTCCTTTTAATGCAAGGATACCTCTCCTTCTGATGAACCAGCTCTGTCGGGTTATCGTCCTGAGCGTCTTGTTTATACAAGCACCATGAACTCCTATGCTAAGTCAACTCATCGAGTCAAAATCAATCCCCTTCTCAAACGTGTAACCTCCTTAATTGTCCATGGGTTAACCGACTTAGACCTAATCCAGACATCGGTAAACTGGCGCATCCAGCCTCTTAGCATTAGGGACCGGTTGTTTCATCAATACACCAGTTTATCAGACCCTATGAGATATTCTGACTCCCCAACTTCAAAGTCTGATATGGTGGCTGCACTAAAAGACCTGGTTGGAATAAAGAAAGATAGGTTCTTTGATGTTGGTCTTTCCGCCTTTTCCTCCTCCAACCCGGCTCCTCCTGTAAGTTCATCTTTTTACAAGTCACTTTCATCCTATGGGGAATTAAAGACTTCGCCGATGCTAACCCTGCTTTTTTCCGGTTTATAGCTTTCAGACGCTTTCTGGGTTACTACCTAAGAACCTGCTTCTCCTCCTGAAGATGATGAATCGGAAGAGCAAAGTGACGAAGAGGATGAGGTTTCTGAATTTGACTCCCTTCGTCACTTGCATAACAAATTTGCTGACGCTAGTTACTCGCAGGATGAACCAGTTGAGCAGGAGGGTGCCGGTTTAGGAAAAGGGGGTGCGACTCAAGAAGCACCGAGTCATATTATTCTGGATCTCAACCCTAGCACTCCCATTACTGGCTCAAATGATGTAGTTGAGAAAGATTCTCATGTGACCAACAAGAGAAACCAGCAAGCTGTTACTAAGGTGCCTATTTCTAGACTGTTCAAAAATCCCTTGATCCCGTCCTCACATATGGAGAAAATGCAGGATGAAAAAGATACCAGCAAAAGAAGGAGGACCCGGAGCTCCGGGTCAAGTGATTTAGAAGAAGGTTTGCCTGAGAAAACTCCTTCCCGCCGGGTTTCCAAGGCTCGAGTTTCGCCTACCTCTTCACATCCCTTGGCACGAAAAATCCGGCCTGAGTTGAGTCATACTTTTCATACGGATTCTCCCAACTCTGTTCATCCCACTATAGCGGGGTTATGACCCTCAAGTATAGGGGATCGCAACAGTCTTCGAGGGAAGTAAAACCCAAATTTATTGATTCGACACAAGGGGAGCCAAAGAATATTTATTAGCCTTAACAACTGAGTTGTCAATTTAGCTGCACCTGAAAGTAGACTTGCTCACAACAATTTATATGTGGTAACAGTTTTATAGCAGAAGTAGTGATAAAATAACAACAGTAGTAAAATAGTAACAACAGTAGAAATCGTGGAAAACAACAGGTTGGGAAGTACCGTAGGCATAGAGGGAATGGATGGACGGGAGTTGCATGGATAACATAGGTCATGTAATATTATAACATGGCCATTGCAGATAATAATAATAAAGCATCAAACATCTGGGCAAACCATAGACATGTGTTCCAATATAGTCATACATGCTCGCTATGAGAAACTTGCACACCATCTTTTGTCCTACCAGCCCGTGGCAGCGGGGCCTATAGGGAAACTACTGGTAATTAAGGTGCTCCTTTTAATAAAGCACCGGATGTCGGATATATACCAAATAGGGGTATATAAGATGGTAGATAAAGTGCCGGATTACCAGGGTGGCCTAAGTGGTAGTGGGCTCAGGTCCATTAGGCGGCCCAGTAACCCGACGCACAGAAGCTGGATTCTAGAAGAACACGGATCACGGCCCAAGTGATCTGGCTTGGAGGAGAAGACGGATTCCTTGCTTTCCAAGTTACGAGTTACCGTAGTCCTCTAGGTTTCCTATTCTGTAAGCCCTAATCCGGCTATTATATAAAGCCGGACGGGAGATAGATTAAACAAGGAACGAATAACAGAGAAGCTCTACGCCAACTCGCCGAGAAGCTCATCCTCGTCGAATAGCTTAGATCTAAACCCTCACATTGTAACCCTGTTTACGGGCTTTAGTCCCTATTAGTGAGAAGTGCGGGAGTAGGCACGTCGTACTGTCGCGACGTACCGAACCTGGGTAAATCCTGTGTTCTGTGTTGACTACGCGATCCCGTTACCCCACGTCTCTACCGTAGTCTCATGGCACCCCCGTCTATGAAAACTACTACGATGTCTCGACAGTTGGCGCCCACCGTGGGGCAAACGACGTCAGGCGTGAAGTTCCGATCTGGGATACTTGGCGGAATCGGAAGATCAATCACTGTCGGAAGCTTGGAGTTCGACAACGACGTCGGGCGCTTCCTCGACAACGGATCCTACATACCGGCGCAAAACCACCTGGTAAGTGCCTGCGTGTTACCGATAGGATCTGCTAACATCTTTATCGGACTAACTGCAGAAGCAATGGGGTTTTGCGGTGGAAGCAAATTTATCCCACCCGCCCTATACCCAGTCGAAGATGACTATGATACCGGATTCTGCTCAGATCGCTGACAAAAAAGTGACCTACACTTCATCGGCATGGTGCAGTCCGCAGTCGCCGAAAACACGGATGACAGAAATCCCGTGCAAGAGGCAGACAACAATACACCCGTCGCAGAGACGGAAGACCCGATACCCGTCACAGAGACGGAAGACCCCACACCCACGGATGTGGAAGATCCGACACCCGTCAACAAGACGACGAACTCGGAAGCTGACTCAGTTTTAGCCGCTATCGAGGCAAGATTAGAGTCGGAAACCGGATCGGACGATTTCGATTCCGAAGATGAGGACGACTTCGAAAAGAAAGTTAAGTCCTTTCAAGAGGGATTCCATGAAGTTCTAATGGCGAAACCGGCTGATACCACGGACGCCGGCAGCCAGGAAAGCCCTAAAACCCCTCCGCTAGAGGAAGAGAGAGAAGACGGAGAAACTTCTCCGGTATTTCCCAATGTCAAGGAGATGACAGAAGATGAACCTGTCAAAAAACCTCCCTCTTCCAAGAAAAAGCACCGTGCTGCTAAGAAACTCCAATACAAAATCCGGAAGAAAAAATCAGCCGATCTCGCTGATGAAAACCTGGAAGTAGGAGATGCTAGCAGAACGAAGCCTGCGGAGAAGAAATCCAAAGAAATCACTGCTCCGCCAATGACAGAACAGGAAGAGCAAGAGCTATTGCAAACACCAGTGGGACCAGATGAACCCCCTGAGATGCTGGAAGCCAGGAGACAAGCTTTCCAACGGCAACAGCAACATCTACTCAGATCTCGGCAACATCTCCAACAAACCCATAATGACATCAACGTAATGAAGGAAGAAATAGAGGAGTACGAGAGAAAGAATAGATCCGCGTTAAAACCTACTAGGTTACCCGGAATCGCAAGACCGGAAGAACTGCCGCCAAAAGAAAGGTTGTAGCATCCCAACTTTTAATAAAGATGGGATACCTGTGTTATTGTGCTAGTCCCTGGATCAATTGCTAGCACCACAGTACAAAATAAAATATCATGCAAATGCATCAAATTCTATTACATCGCATGATCCAGTCTTTACAAAATAGGATTACAACTTGCATAGTCTTAGAAGACTAGCAGAAAAGAAACAAATACAGCGGAAAACATAGTACAACATTGAGCCCATCTTCTTCATGTGCCACAGGCAAAACATGTTGGCGATAGTCTCGAGATCCTAAACGAAATCCTCACTCGTCTTCAGAAACATCTGCAATATGGAATATGCAGCCACAAGGGGGTCAATACAATTTAATGTATTGGCAAGTAACACTATGGTGGATATAAATGGCAAGACTAATACTACATGCTTATTTGGCTGAGTGGGGTTTTGGCTAAGTTTTGCATAAAGCCAGTTTTCTCCTATCACTTTTGTAAATCAAACTTTTCTTTTCAAAGGGTGGCAACATTGGATTAAGATCCAAGCACCACAATACTGTTCACTTGGTCAAAATTTTACTTATTGAAATTGATGATGAGATTCTTCCGTCAATCCTTGTCTAGCTGCTCATAGTTGTCCATAACCGGGGACACGGCTAAGATCTTAGTTTGTTGACTCTGCAGAGGTTGTGCACTTTCACCATTTGTCTTCAATTAGCCCAAACATCCTATACACCCGGAGTGCATCATGGAAAGGAGAGAATTGAGACGAGATCTTTCAGAAGAAGAAGTCCAAACCCACCGGCAAGACCCGTTCCACCTATAATTTTGCTACATCTGCTTGTCAAGCCTGGGCTGAACCCTCACAACTTAATTGATCAAGACAGAGCCCATATTGTCAAAAGGCTGCACGGGAAGCTACTAGATTTAGAGGGACATAGTAATCTCTTTGTTCCTGGGTGGCCATCCGCAAGTGACAACCTCAAGTGGAATAACCCTTAGATAAGGGCCCTGAGGAAACACTCAACATAACCCAGTCTTACCACTTCCACCCAGGTGGTTCATTCATTAGTTATACTTAGGATTTTTCCTCAACATCTAGTAAAACAATTTGTAACATTGCATAGCACCTAGTAAATTCTAAGGCTATCAAAATAACAAGGTAAAAGGGGATGTCTACACACTACTAGGATAATAGCATAGCATAGTATAACTTAGTAAAATTTACTATCATGCATACTACTCAAAATCAACTAATGCATATAGAAAATAATGGGTAGTTTATGATGTGTTACTTGCCTTGTTGAAGTTGGTGAAGGTATCACACTCTCTTCACAAAAGATCGTTGCTCTCCGTACAATCTATTCATTGACAACACAAAACCAAATAAACAAGCATCCTAACAAACAAACATACAAGTGTAGCAAACATACATAGCAACTAGCATATCAAAAGGGGTTTAACCAAGTTGGTTAGGACAAGGTCAAGGTTTGAGTTTTGAAGATTCATTCCATAATGGTTCAATACATTGTTAAGGAGTTTCCAAGGGTTTACTTGGAAAGTACTAGGTTGAGTTTGATGTGATATAACTTTATTATAACCATACTTGTCGAGGAAGTTCCAAGAGTTCACTTAGAATAAAAATATTACTTCTTCAACTAAAGTAATACATGCAAACACTTGGTCATATTCACCTTCAAAAATATTTGAGTGACTATGTTAGTATTTTCCATTGTGGTTAGGGTAGGTCTACTAACTTCATCATCAAAGGTAAAATATTACTAAGTCTTGGGTTTTCCATTTGGATCAATGGTTGGACAAAAATAACTTGTTACTCTTCAACTTGGGTGGATAGCTTCTAGTCCTCATGTGATTGCCTTCTTGAAGATCATCATCATGCCATCTAAGTTGTTTCCTTCCTTGGTGTGGTGCTTCTCTTGGTCTTGATAGATTCTTCATGGCATTGATTCACTAATTGGTTTGGGTATGGGATGGGCACAAATACCACTAAGTCAAGAGAAAGAAAATAGGTAGAAAGATAGAAAGAGAGGGGTAGATGTCTTCTCCTTGATTTTCTTCATACACTTGTACTTCTTTGAGTTGCTTCTAGTTGTGGAGTCTTTTCTTCAAAATTTCTTCATTGATCCTCCTTGTGCTTGAGTCTTGATTTCCTTTTTGCTAACTTGATGAATTCTTGAAGCAAGAATAGGGGAGTGTAGAAGTAGATAGAAAACTAAAGTTCACTACTTGGTACTATGTGATTGGCACATTCTAAGGACATGGCTTGGCTCCAAATGGACATAACATCAAATAATAACAATTGAAAACAATTCCTAAGTCATGGTGAAAATGGATGTATCACTATGTTGGGTTTTTGGTCAAATAATCATGGCCATGGTCCAAGGGTGTCCAAAATGGTTGGGAAATGAAGTCTCATGGTTCAAGGCTACCAAAAGGATCAACTTTGCCTAAGAAAACATTTTCTAATTATTTATAGAAATAATTCTATGTCAAAATACTCAAATAGACAACTTAATTTTAAAATCAATTTTAATTTGTTCAAATATTATTTTGGGACAGAGGGTGTAAAAGTACTCATCCTAAGGTTTCCAAAAATATTTTATTTGCAATTTTTGGATTTGTAGAATTTGAATTATGCCAATTTTCATCAAACAAGCATATTTGAAATTGAACAATTTTAAGTTTGTCAAATTTGAATTTTGCCAGTGCCAAAAGTTTCTAGATGTCAAGGGCTTTTCAAAAAGTCCAAGATTGCTAAATTTTTCCAAGTGGTTAAAAAGTTACGATGGTTTCAAGTTATAGGGACTATTCTGCAAAACTTCCATTTAAAATTATTCCGGAATAAATCCAGAAAAAGAGCTGGGCCGCTAAGCGCTGCACAGGGCGGCAGATAATGGTTGGGCTTGGGCCGGTTTCTCGCTGCGTTGGGCGATAGATAAATAAATAATGCGCGGCTGATGTGGCGAAATCTTACTGGCTAATACCGTTTCGGTTAAGTGGTCTAACAGGGGCCATCAGATCTGGATCCTACGGTCTAGGAGCTAGGGTTTGAACCTGGCGGCGCAGGAGGTCGCCGGAAATGGCGAGCGCGGCGGCGGGGCTTGCAGACGACGACCGGTGCCGACGATGGACGGGTTCCAGAGGCTGGGGAAGCACACGACGACGACCAGCGCGGCTCGGCGGACTCGAAGGTGGCCCTAGCGTGCTCGCCCGCTTCCGGAATCGACGACGATGAGCGAATGGAGGCGGCGCTAGCTCCGGCGTCCTCGGGAGATCACCGCGGCGGTGTTCTACTGCGACAAAAGCAACAAAAAAAATCCATTACGGGGTGCGCACGGTCACGGGGAAGGAGAGGGGCAGGGTCTCATGCTCGGGGACCAGTTGCACTCACCGGAAACGAGGGAAAACGACGGCGGGCAGAGAGAACTCCGGCGAGCGATTGACAGCAAAATCGGAAACGATTCGAGGGGGCAAGAGAGGGGAAATGGAGAGTAGAGAGGTGGCTTTAAGGGGGTGTAAACGGTCCTGTGATTACTCGCCTTAATCTCGCGGAATTAAACGGAGAAGAAACTGCTCATTCGGTTACCACTGGAGGTTGATGACGACCTGACGTCATGATGACGTCATCAATTTTTTTTTCTTCTTTTATTCCCGTTTATTTGTTTTAATTATATCTTCTGTTTTATAAATCCAATTAACATGAAACAAATTTCTAAATTCATAATATTTGAAATACTTTCTAACAATACTATTTTTGAAAACTTTTGAACATATTACATTTTTGAATTATGAAATTTGAATAATTCATTAAAAGTGACTTAATAGCATTTTTAATAGAAAATCTAATTTAATTTTGAGAAAAGGGTTTTATAAAAATAAAGAGACATTATATAAGTCAATTATCATTTTTGAAAATCATTTACACTTGTTTTTTCTATTTTATATTTTGAATTAGAAATGATTTCACTAATAGCATATTAATGCCATTTTAAACATATCAATTATATAAATGAAAATTATTGGTTGAATAAAATATCAGAGACATCAATGTGATAAAATAACATTTTCCAAAATCATATTTAATGGTTTTCATATTTTATGATTTTAAAATATGAAGAAACAATGATAGTCACTTTAATAGAAAGCATTAATTTTTATATGATTAAAACATTTTTTAGAAATATTCTATGATTCAACTATTGTTTCCTAAGACCCTTTTAGGAACTTTTATATTGTATATTTTCAACATATTAGTGAAACCACAATTTGGTTCCTTTTGTTATATTTCAAACATAGAGAATTATTTAATAAATTTGGAAATGGGTTTTAGTAAAAGCAGAAAGGTTTCCCCAAATGAATATGTTGTTTTCCCAAATGAAAACATTGTTTTCTCAAAGTATCTTACTTGTTTTTAATAAACAATTTATTTCTATAGCACTATATTATTTTGTTGATTAACATAACACTTGGAAAACAAGGATCCAACTTATATCTATTTTGGGGTTATCAATAATAGTGAAACCCTTTTTAAAGACAAGAAGAAAATATTAGAGATAACAATTCTCTAGTTTTTATATATCAAAAATATTTTTCAAGATCACAATTGGGTTGAAAACATGTTGGGTGTAAGGGTTGGCTTAAGAAGAAATATTTTCTTTATGTAGAAATATTTATTTTGAAATGACTTTAGGATTTATGGAACAGAGGTATATTGGATTTTCATTTCCAAAACATTAGAACATGTATTGTTTTCTTTTGTTTCTTGCACTTTATTTGGTTTTTGATGACTTGCATAACATGAAAACAAAAAGTTTCAAATTTTTGTGATTTTTGTGTTTTCCAAAAATCAGGGATGTTACAGACTACCACCCTTAAAGAAATCTCGTCCCGAGATTTGGGAAGGCTAGAAAGAAAGATTAGGTTTGGGTAACTTGGGTTCCAAAACAATTGGGTGGGCTACCACCCTTAAAAGAAACTTTTGTGGGTAGTCTATTTTCATTAGATTGGAGTGTAGATTGATTCTAAATTAGCTTGAGTAGATCTTTCCTCTGTGGTAGAGGTGTAGACCAACATAGGTCTGTTGAACTACCTTTGACACTGAGGGGTCACTCTTTGGGTCAATCAAAAGTCTTTGGGTTCCTCTCAACTTGATCTTTTGATGTCCTTGGAAATCTTTCATCCTGTTGTTGTCATCCTTGAAGGCAAACACCATGCTATTTCTAAGGAAACTCTCATGGTAGGAAAACTCACATTGCTTGATAGCTCCAAGGTTAGCTTGATCCTTATTAGGCAGTTGTCATTGATCATGGATGTGATTGTTCCTTCATAGAAGAAAGAAATTTGATACTAGCATTCCTCAAATGGGATGGCTTGTGTATCAATAGGGTAAAGGTTGTATGATTCCAAATGGTTCTCACTATGGTTGGTGAATGAGTATGGTGTTGGGTTTGATCTATTAGGAATGAGTATAGATTTAGAAAGATGGCTAAGGAAGGTTCTTATCCAAAATAGCAAATCAAGGAAACTCATCTTACAAACAACACATAACAAACATATAGCAACACATTCACCACACCAAACAACATGGTTTTTAGAAAATACTAATATTGTCATACCACACTCATTGATATGATCAATACACTAACACGTTAACGTTGTACTAACAAAGGAACTAGATTGGTGGTCTCATATATATCTTCTTGAGCTTTTCTTCATATTCTTCTCTCCATGTCTTGAGGTGTTCTTGATTGTTGGGAAGTCTATGTTTTTCTTCATATTCTTCAAAAATCTTGAGTGTAGGTCTTCATGTGGTGAAAATACTTCTTGCACTTCTTGGTATGGTCATCAACAATCTTGCCTTGATGGTATTCAAGAAGTAGGTCATCTAGAAAATTTTGAAGGTGAATAGTAGATGAGAGGATATGAGAAAGATTAAGATGATTGTTTTGTTTCTAGAAAGTTTGAACATAGAAATTTTCAATCCTAGGGTCTTTTCCAAACTTAGGGTCTCGAATCCTACAGACAACACAATGCTCTGATACCATTTTGTAGCATCCCAACTTTTAATAAAGATGGGATACCTGTGTTATTGTGCTAGTCCCTGGATCAATTGCTAGCACCACAGTACAAAATGAAATATCATGCAAATGCATCAAATTCTATTACATCGCATGATCCAGTCTTTACAAAATAGGATTACAACTTGCATAGTCTTAGAAGACTAGCAGAAAAGAAAGAAATACAGCGGAAAACATAGTACAACATTGAGCCCATCTTCTTCATGTGCCACAGGCAAAACACGTTGGCGATAGTCTCGAGATCCTAAACGAAATCCTCACTCGTCTTCAGAAACATCTGCAATATGGAATATGCAGCCACAAGGGGGTCAATACAATTTAATGTATTGGCAAGTAACACTATGGTGGATATAAATGGCAAGACTAATACTACATGCTTATTTGGCTGAGTGGGGTTTTGGCTAAGTTTTGCATAAAGCCAGTTTTCTCCTATCACTTTTGTAAATCAAACTTTTCTTTTCAAAGGGTGGCAACATTGGATTAAGATCCAAGCACCACAATACTGTTCACTTGGTCAAAATTTTACTTATTGAAATTGATGATGAGATTCTTCCGTCAATCCTTGTCTAGCTGCTCATAGTTGTCCATAACCGGGGACACGGCTAAGATCTTAGTTTGTTGACTCTGCAGAGGTTGTGCACTTTCACCCTTTGTCTTCAATTAGCCCAAACATCCTATACACCCGGAGTGCATCATGGAAAGGAGAGAATTGAGACGAGATCTTTCAGAAGAAGAAGTCCAAACCCACCGGCAAGACCCGTTCCACCTATAATTTTGCTACATCTGCTTGTCAAGCCTGGGCTGAACCCTCACAACTTAATTGATCAAGACAGAGCCCATATTGTCAAAAGGCTGCACGGGAAGCTACTAGATTTAGAGGGACATAGTAATCTCTTTGTTCCTGGGTGGCCATCCGCAAGTGACAACCTCAAGTGGAATAACCCTTAGATAAGGGCCCTGACGAAACACTCAACATAACCCAGTCTTACCACTTCCACCCAGGTGGTTCATTCATTAGTTATACTTAGGATTTTTCCTCAACATCTAGTAAAACAATTTGTAACATTGCATAGCACCTAGTAAATTCTAAGGCTATCAAAATAACAAGGTAAAAGGGGATGGCTACACACTACTAGGATAATAGCATAGCATAGTATAACTTAGTAAAATTTACTATCATGCATACTACTCAAAATCAACTAATGCATATAGAAAATAATGGGTAGTTTATGATGTGTTACTTGCCTTGTTGAAGTTGGTGAAGCTATCACACTATCTTCACAAAAGATCGTTGCTCTCCGTACAATCTATTCATTGACAACACAAAACCAAATAAACAAGCATCCTAACAAACAAACATACAAGTGTAGCAAACATACATAGCAACTAGCATATCAAAAGGGGTTTAACCAAGTTGGTTAGGACAAGGTCAAGGTTTGAGTTTTGAAGATTCATTCCATAATGGTTCAATACATTGTTAAGGAGTTTCCAAGGGTTTACTTGGAAAGTACTAGGTTGAGTTTGATGTGATATAACTTTATTATAACCATACTTGTCGAGGAAGTTCCAAGAGTTCACTTAGAATAAACATATTACTTCTTCAACTAAAGTAATACATGCAAACACTTGGTCATATTCACCTTCAAAAATATTTGAGTGACTATGTTAGTATTTTCCATTGTGGTTAGGGTAGGTCTACTAACTTCATCATCAAAGGTAAAATATTACTAAGTCTTGGGTTTTCCATTTGGATCAATGGTTGGACAAAAATAACTTGTTACTCTTCAACTTGGGTGGATAGCTTCTAGTCCTCATGTGATTGCCTTCTTGAAGATCATCATCATGCCATCTAAGTTGTTTCCTTCCTTGGTGTGGTGCTTCTCTTGGTCTTGATAGATTCTTCATGGCTTTGATTCACTAATTGGTTTGGGTATGGGATGGGCACAAATACCACTAAGTCAAGAGAAAGAAAATAGGTAGAAAGATAGAAAGAGAGGGGTAGATGTCTTCTCCTTGATTTTCTTCATACACTTGTACTTCTTTGAGTTGCTTCTAGTTGTGGAGTCTTTTCTTCAAAATTTCTTCATTGATCCTCCTTGTGCTTGAGTCTTGATTTCCTTTTTGCTAACTTGATGAATTCTTGAAGCAAGAATAGGGGAGTGTAGAAGTAGATAGAAAACTAAAGTTCACTACTTGGTACTATGTGATTGGCACATTCTAAGGACATGGCTTGGCTCCAAATGGACATAACATCAAATAATAACAATTGAAAACAATTCCTAAGTCATGGTGAAAATGGATGTATCACTATGTTGGGTTTTTGGTCAAATAATCATGGCCATGGTCCAAGGGTGTCCAAAATGGTTGGGAATGAAGTCTCATGGTTCAAGGCTACCAAAAGGATCAACTTTGCCTAAGAAAACATTTTCTAATTATTTATAGAAATAATTCTATGTCAAAATACTCAAATAGACAACTTAATTTTAAAATCAATTTTAATTTGTTCAAATATTATTTTGGGACAGAGGGTGTAAAAGTACTCATCCTAAGGTTTCCAAAAATATTTTATTTGCAATTTTTGGATTTGTAGAATTTGAATTATGCCAATTTTCATCAAACAAGCATATTTGAAATTGAACAATTTTAAGTTTGTCAAATTTGAATTTTGCCAGTGCCAAAAGTTTCTAGATGTCAAGGGCTTTTCAAAAAGTCCAAGATTGCTAAATTTGTCCAAGTGGTTAAAAAGTTACGATGGTTTCAAGTTATAGGGACTATTCTGCAAAACTTCCATTTAAAATTATTCCGGAATAAATCCAGAAAAAGAGCTGGGCCGCTAAGCGCTGCACAGGGCGGCAGATAATGGTTGGGCTTGGGCCGGTTTCTCGCTGCGCTGGGCGATAGATAAATAAATAATGCGCGGCTGATGTGGCGAAATCTTACTGGCTAATACCGTTTCAGTTAAGTGGTCTAACAGGGGCCATCAGATCTGGATCCTACGGTCTAGGAGCTAGGGTTTGAACCTGGCGGCGCAGGAGGTCGCCGGAAATGGCGAGCGCGGCGGCGGGGCTTGCAGACGACGACCGGTGCCGACGATGGACGGGTTCCAGAGGCTGGGGAAGCACACGACGACGACCAACGCGGCTCGGCGGACTTGAAGGTGGCCCTAGCGTGCTCGCCCGCTTCCGGAATCGACGACGATGAGCGAATGGAGGCGGCGCTAGCTCCGGCGTCCTCGGGAGATCACCGCGGCGGTGTTCTACTGCGACAAAAGCAACAAAAAACAATCCATTACGGGGTGCGCACGGTCACGGGGAAGGAGAAGGGCAGGGTCTCGTGCTCGGGGACCAGTTGCACTCACCGGAAACGAGGGAAAACGACGGCGGGCAGAGAGAACTCCGGCGAGCGATTGACAGCAAAATCGGAAACGATTCGAGGGGGCAAGAGAGGGGAAATGGAGAGTAGAGAGGTGGCTTTAAGGGGGTGTAAACGGTCCTGTGATTACTCGCCTTAATCTCGCGGAATTAAACGGAGAAGAAACTGCTCATTCGGTTACCACTGGAGGTTGATGACGACCTGACGTCATGATGACGTCATCAATTTTTTTTCTTCTTTTATTCCTGTTTATTTGTTTTAATTATATCTTCTGTTTTATAAATCCAATTAACATGAAACAAATTTCTAAATTCATAATATTTGAAATACTTTCTAACAATACTATTTTTGAAAACTTTTGAACATATTACATTTTTGAATTATGAAATTTGAATAATTCATTAAAAGTGACTTAATAGCATTTTTAATAGAAAATCTAATTTAATTTTGAGAAAGGGTTTTATAAAAATAAAGAGACATTATATAAGTCAATTATCATTTTTGAAAATCATTTACACTTGTTTTTTCTATTTTATATTTTGAATTAGAAATGATTTCACTAATAGCATATTAATGCCATTTTAAACATATCAATTATATAAATGAAAATTATTGGTTGAATAAAATATCAGAGACATCAATGTGATAAAATAACATTTTCCAAAATCATATTTAATGGTTTTCATATTTTATGATTTTAAAATATGAAGAAACAATGATAGTCACTTTAATAGAAAACATTAATTTTTATATGATTAAAACATTTTTTAGAAATATTTTCTATGATTCAACTATTGTTTCCTAAGACCCTTTTAGGAACTTTTATATTGTATATTTTCAACATATTAGTGAAACCACAATTTGATTCCTTTTGTTATATTTCAAACATAGAGAATTATTTAATAAATTTGGAAATGGGTTTTAGTAAAAGCAGAAAGGTTTCCCCAAATGAATATGTTGTTTTCCCAAATGAAAACATTGTTTTCTCAAAGTATCTTACTTGTTTTTAATAAACAATTTATTTCTCTAGCACTATATTATTTTGTTGATTAACATAACACTTGGAAAACAAGGATCCAACTTATATCTATTTTGGGGTTATCAATAATAGTGAAACCCTTTTTAAAGACAAGAAGAAAATATTAGAGATAACAATTCTCTAGTTTTTATATATCAAAAATATTTTTCAAGATCACAATTGGGTTGAAAACATGTTGGGTGTAAGGGTTGGCTTAAGAAGAAATATTTTCTTTATGTAGAAATATTTATTTTGAAATGACTTTAGGATTTATGGAACAGAGGTATATTGGATTTTCATTTCCAAAACATTAGAACATGTATTGTTTTCTTTTGTTTCTTGCACTTTATTTGGTTTTTGATGACTTGCATAACATGAAAACAAAAAGTTTCAAATTTTTGTGATTTTTGTGTTTTCCCAAAATCAGGGATGTTACAAAGGTTCCATAACCCATCTTGGCAAAAGCAGGTAAACGGCAAAGATGCCAAGGGCGAACCAATATACAAGACCGCAGCAGAAAACGCGGAAGCAGCGTTCGCGATCCTTAACAACGATCTGTACTCCAACGGGGAAAAACTCCAAGGGGTGCATGCTTTCCTAGGAAAAGCATTGCAACAACAACAGCGCGCCCAAGAGCGATCAGGGAGGCTGCACGATAACTCCGCCCTATGCAAAACAGCTACTTGCGCTGCTGGAGCACCTGGACCGGAAGAACCCGGGGATTCAGACAACTCAAAAGATAAAAAAGAGGATCCGAGAAAAGACAAGAAAAACCCCGACAACCGGGATGCAGCGTCTAGGACAGGATCCCATCTCCCGAAAGATGGACATAAACCCCATGATCGGGAAGGCAAAATCCGGAACGACGGCAAAATAATGCCACCTCCGAGAAACCCAGCTGAGAAAGCTGGAAGATACGATATACCTCACAGGCGTGAGAGATCCCGGACACCTCCTAAGGACAAAGAAAGGCACAGGAGCAGAACTCCGCCTAATCCAAAAGGGCGTGACCACGGAAGAGACAGAAATAACCCCGGAAAAGCGCGTTCGTGCAACAATGGAAGAGAAAGGAGCAGATCCCCTTCTGTCCATTCAGCCGGAAGATATTCTGCACACATTGACAGAGCAGAAAAGGATGATCTATACTTTGGTCCTAAGTGTTTTACTGACAGGATCCGAAGAATAACGCTGCATTCTGGCTTTGCCAAGGTCGGTCCAACGTACCAGAAATACACTGGCAGCACAAACCCGGATACCTGGCTCTCGGATTACTATACAGCCGTCCAGATCAACAATGGGACAGACTTGGAAGCTGTCAAGTTTCTTCCCCTAATGTTGCTGGACGGAGCTAGAGATTGGATCAATGGATTACCATCAAGAACTGTCGACAGCTGGGACGATATGGCTAGAGTATTCACTCAGCATTTCCGGGGAACGTACAAACGCCCGAACAGCATCAACCAGCTAAACCGTTGCACGCAATTTGAGGATGAACCGTACGTGGATTTCATCTCCAGATGGACAGCAATGAAGAATAGTTCCTCTAGAGTAACTGACGTACAAGCAATGCATGCTTTCGTCAATGGCCTAAAACCCGGACTCGTACCGTTCATGGTTGGTTCCAAAAAGCACAAAGACCTCGGATCTATGCTTACAACCGCCAATGAGCACGCTGCAGCCGAAGATGACTTCAGAGCAAGAGGAGGCAATATCGAATCACTGATACTTGCCAAGAAAACACCCTCGTTCTGACAAAAAAGGAACTCCAGAAACAACGACGAAACCCAAAGAGGTCAACATAGCCTTTGGAGGAGAAAAGGGAAACAAGTGGAAAGGACGCAACCCAGATCCAATCAACTACACTCCAGAGGAGTGGGAGAGGATTAAGTCGGAACCTTGTGTTCACCACTCGCAATTTGGGAAACCCACCCATACAAACGCGCAATGCCGGCTGAATAAGCACATGAAAGGTAGTGCAGGATCCGGAAGTAAGGGGAAGGGTTCCAAAAGGAAACCCGCCAAACAAAAGCCAGAAGCTGACAAAGAAGACAGTGAATCGGACACTGACGAAAAAATCCAGGAACAACAGCGTAAGGGCGAACCCAAATTTCCGAGAGTTGATGGAGAAGCAATGTTAACTTTCTTAGCAACCCCACCAGCAAAGGTGGCCAAAAGAACACTTCGAGAAATAAATGCGGTTGTTCCGGCAACCCCGAAATTCTTGAAGTACTCCAACACACCGATAATCTGGGATCAGTCTGAACATCCCGGAAATATCCCTGAACCCGGCACACAAGCTCTTGTTGTAAGCCCTATTGTTCAAAACACTAGGCTAAGAAGAGTGCTGATGGATGGAGGATCCAGCATTAATATAATGTACCTGGATACACTGAAGCATCTGAAGATTTCCGAGTCTCAGCTCAACTACAGCAACATACGCTTCCATGGCATTGTTCCTGGCAGGCAAGCACGATCCCTAGGAGAAATTTCCATAAATGTCACCTTCGGAGACAAAGATCACTTACGGCAGGAAAAAGTATCCTTCGAAGTAGTGCCGTTCGAAAGCGTGTATCACGCAATACTCGGACGTCCAGCTTTCGCTATGGCAAGATCTTGTTATATCTATAACAAGCTTAAGATGCCAGGACCCAAGGGAGGAGTAATCACTATAGCCGGTGATTTCAAGCTGGCAAACGAGTTGGAAAAAGAAAACGCCCTTTGCGCTCAGAGAGTCATAGCAAAGGAAGAACTGAAGGAATTAGCCAAGGAGGTATCGCCGTCAGAAATGCCGGCAGGAAAAGAAACCCGGAAGCCAACAGATAGCTTCAAGGCGTCCGAGAATACAAGACAGGTAATCCTAGATCCCAAAGATCCGACAAAATTTGTCGTCGTAGGGACTGGGATGGCTGACAAATAGGAAGGCGAGCTCATCAAGTTCCTCCGTGAGAACTGGGATATTTTTGCCTGGTGTCCAGCTGACATGCCAGGTGTACCCAGGGAACTTGCTGAGCACCAACTCAAGGTTATTCCTGGATCAAAACCCGTCAAACAAGGTCTCCGTCGATTTGACGGAAGAAGACGGAAGGCTATTGGCAAGGAAATTATCCGGCTTTTAGCAGCGGATTTCATCAAGGAAGTAATCCATACTGACTGGTCCGCAAATCCGGTATTAGTACCGAAGAAAGACACTACTGCTCTTAGAATGTGTATAGATTACACATGTTTGAACAAGTTGTGTCCGAAAGATAGGTTCGCGCTACCGCGAATCGATCAAATAATAGACGCCACTGCAGGCTCTGAACTTTTATGCTTTTTGGATGCATACTCCGGGTACCACCAAATACGCATGAAAAAGGAAGATCAAATCAAGACTTCTTTTATAACCCCGTACGGGACGTACTATTATGTAACCATGTCGTTCGGCTTGAAGAACGCAGGTGCAACCTACCAGCGTTGCATGCAACGTTGTTTGCATAGCCAGATTGGCAAAAATGTCCATGTTTACGTGGACGATATTGCTGTCGTAACCAAAGAAAAAGATACACTCCTTGAGGATTTGCGAGAAACTTTCGAAAACTTGCGCACCTACAAGATGAAGTTGAATCCATCAAAGTGCATATTTGGGGTTCCCTCAGGAAAACTTCTGGGTTTCATCGTTTCTCACAGAGGAATAGAAGTTAACCCGGAAAAGATCAAGGCAATCTTGAACATCACAAAACCTACCTGTGTCAAAGATGTCCAAAGATTGACGGGTTCTGCCGCAGCCGTCAGCAGATTTATTAGTCGGCTAGGGGATAAAGCCTTACCACTCTACAAGCTGCTGAAAAAATCCGACAAGTTCGAATGGACAGAAGAGGCCGATGCGGCGCTGACCCAGTTGAAGGAAACCTTGATAAAAGCTCCGATTTTGGCATCGCCAAAAGACGAAGAACCCATGTTATTATACCTTACGGCTACAAATCGGGTTATTAGTGCGGTAATCGTTGTGGAGCGGATAAAGGAAGAACAAAGCATACCAGATCAACATCCGGTATATTACATAAGCGAAGTTTTTTCCGAGTCAAAACAAAGGTACCCACACTACCAGAAACTGGCGTATGGTGTATTTTTCGCATCTAGAAAATTGCGCCATTACTTCCAAGGGCATTCCATAACAGTGGTTAGTAAAGCACCACTAGGAGACATTATAAACAATGCGGAGGCAACCGGCCGAGTAGCCAAATGGGGCATTGAGCTGGCAGCCTTCGACATTAAGTACCAGCCAAGGACGGCCATAAAATCTCAAGTTTTGGCAGACTTTGTTGCCGACTGGACGGAAGCAATGGAAAAAACACCGATGCCGGAGTCCGAGTACTGGATCATGCACTTTGACGGATCCAAGATGAAGGAAGGAGCTGGGGCTGGCGTAGTCTTAAAATCTCCTAAGGGAGATACAATGGAGTACATGTTGCAAATACACTTCAACGCCAGTAATAACGTGGCAGAATATGAAGCTCTGCTTCATGGCTTGCATATTGCAAAAGAAATAGGAGTAAAGCGCATCTTGTGCTATGGCGACTCGGATTTGGTGCAGCATCAGCTCAACCAAACCTGGTGGGCGCCAACTGCTCGGTGGACCTTACTCGGTGGAGCACCTTGAGGAACCCAGTCGCTGGTGCAGCATCGTCCCCACTCGTCGCGTGATCCCTCCCCGGACACCTCCAGCGTCCATCGTCCCCACATCTTTAGCCATCCCATGGCATCTGCCGTGACACCACCACGACAGTTGGCGCCCACCGTGGGGCAACCAGCGGCGCTGGCTGGGGTTTCTGTTCGGACGGGATCTTCATCAGTGGAGCGCGTAGTTTGTGGCCTTGTCCACAGATTCGGCTCCTTCGACTTCGTCACCGACAACGCTGGCTGTTTCGGCGGCAAGGCCATGCCGGAAGGCGGCTCGGTGATCTCCTTCGGCTCTCACCTCGTCTACGTCGCCACCGTCACCAACGACACCTACCCCGAGCTGGTGCACGACGCGGAGGATCCCCCCGCGGTTGTTGCTGCTCGTGGAAGGCCCGTGCGCAGCTCTGCATGCTGCGCTGAGGTGATGGTGACTGGCTTGGCGGCAAACGCTGGCGCAGCTGCCACTGGCGCTGCGGCCGTCGTCGAGGAGGTCGACGACCCGCCCGCGGGTGGCAGGACACGCCGGCCCTACGAGAAGGAGTGCAACCTGCCGCCTTCCACGTCTACGGTCATCCCCGCCTCGGCTGCGCGAACCGGGATGCCCACTCCCACTGACCTCGAGCTCCTAGCCGAGAGGGAGCAGCTCGAGCGGCAACGCCAGGAGCTGCTCGCCGAGCAGGCGGAGTTGGAGAAGATCAGGTTGGAGCTGAGCCTGGACCAGCTCGAGTACAACAAGGCTCACGGCTTCACGCCGGTGGCCAGGAGGCCCAGCAGGGTAGGCGCTACGCGGCGCAACCTAGGCGCCGAGATGGCGACTGTGGCGGAGGAGCCCGCGCAGTCGGCTACCGCGAACACCTTCACAAGGCCAAGGTACAGCACACCCGCCAAGACGCTGCGAGCTGCGGAGGCTGTGGCTGCCGAGTTGCCGCGCCTAGAGGGAGAGGCGCGTCGCAGGCAGCAGGAGAGGCTAGGCGAGCTGGTGCTGGAGGCCGCCAGGCAGAACGAGGAGTTCCGGAAGGCCAACCCGGGAGCTGGAGCTTCGCAGGTGGTTCACTCGCACGCGGCAAGATCTAACGATCAAGCCTCATCTCCGCATCCTAGCCGCGAGAAGAGCCGCAGCAGGCGTACGGGAAGAGACAGGCAAATGCAGGTGTATGACCCGGCTGCTGCCGCGAAACAGGTTGCTGTGCCGCAGCAGCCCGGGCAGGAACACAACGCTGCAAGAGCAGGCTCTCAAGCCCATCAAGCTCAAAGCCGTGTCCGAGAAGCCGCACGCCCGGGTACTTCTCGGCAACCCGCAGCTCCGCCTACTCGGCAGAGGCAGCAGCCGCGCCCGGTGGCACCAGTCGCCAACCCGGTGGAGCAGCCTGCTGCTATGCAGGTGGATAGGTATGATGATGGCTACTCGGCTATGGAGATGGCTGGTTATGACATCCATGACCGCGTGGGTGAGCGCGTGTTGGCGCCTGGAGATGCAAGGCACCAGCTGGACCGTATCAGCTTGTCGGCACGGCTTGAGAGCACGGGTCCTCCTGGCCCCGAGTGCTTTGGCCCGCGCATCATGAACGAGCCGTCCGTGAAGGGCTTCCAGCTCGCGAGAGGCACCAAGAGCTACAATGGTAGCACCAAGCCTGAAGATTGGCTCAACGACTACGTCACCGCGGTCCATATCGCGAACGGCAACAGGAGATGGGCGGTGCGCTATGTGCCGCAGATGCTAGAGGGTCCAGCTCGCACTTGGCTCAACAACCTGCCCAAGAACAGCATTAACTGCTGGCTGGACTTCTCGGATGCCTTCATCAGCAACTTCACCAGCACCTACAAGAGGCCGAATAGGCCACAGCAGTTGTCGGCTTGCCGGCAGCGAGAAGACGAGACGGACCGCGAGTACCTTACTCGGTGGAGCACCTTGAGGAACACCTGTGAGGGTGTGAATGAAGCGCAGGCCATCACTTGGTTTGCGCAGGGTTGCCGACATGGCAGCATGCTGTGGCAGAGATTGCAGAGGGAGATGCCCAACACCCTGGCCGAGACCATCAAGATTGCGGATCAGTACGCACTCGGTGATCCTACTCAGCCACTGATGGATTCCTCTGAGCCGAGAAGAAACTTCAACAGCAACAAGCGCAACGAGTTCCGCAACAAGCGCCGAGTAGATACTCGGTATGATCCCGAGGAGGTGAATGCAGTGAATGTTGGAGGCAGTGGTGGCCAAAGGCAGAAACCTGCTGGAGCCTACGGGCAGAACCAGAACCAGGGCCAAGGCAACAAGAAACCGTTCCGCACTGCGCAGCCGAGTAGCGGGAACTCCGAGCAGCCGAAGAAGTTTGTCTTCGATGACATGAAGGATGGTCCATGCAGCTTCCACACTCACCACCCCTCAAGGCCTGCGAACCACACTACTCGGCAATGCGAATGGTGGGATGTGATCAAGAGTGATGGCTTGCCTCCTCCACCTCCTCTGCCAGCCGCGAATGCCACTGTTCAGCCTACTCGGGCACCCGCAGCTCGGCCGCCAGTCTATCCGAGAAGAGAGAATGTGAACCAGGTGGCTTTAGGAGCCAACCAGAACTTCAACAACGAGAGGTACCGCAACAACAACAACAACTACAACCGCAACAACAACAACAGAGGCAACAACAACTATCAGGGCAACAACAATGGCAACAACGGCAACAATGGGGGCAATGGCCCTAACCAGTACCAAGAGCACCATGAGAGCTATATGATCTTCACTTCCGAGGCAGTCGACAAGCAGTCACAGCATAGGCGGGCCATGGAGGTCAATGCAGTGATTCCGGCTGTCCCTCACTACATGTACTGGTGCGACCAGGAGATCAGGTGGACTCGGGCGGATCACCCCAAGGTGATGCCCAATCCGGGTACCTATGCCTTGGTGCTGGATCCCACCTTCTTGGGCCCCGAGAAGAACGTGAGGTTCAGCAAGGTGCTGATCGACAACGGCAGCAGCATCAACATCGTGTACAAAGACACACTCGAGAAGCTTGGCCTGGCCGAGAACATGATGCTGCCCAGCAAGACCACTTTCCATGGCATTGTGCCCGGGATCTCATGCAACCCGATTGGCCGAGTGTGGATTGATGTGCTATTCGGTACTCGGGAGAACTGCCGTACAGAGCGCCTGCAGTTTGAGGTGGTGGATCATCAGAGTCCATATCACGCTCTACTCGGCAGGCCTGCTCTGAGCAAGTTCATGGCCTCTACCCATGTGGCTTACCTGAAGATGAAGATCCCCGGGCCCAATGGCATCATCACTATCTCGGGAGATTACAAGAAGTCCATGGAGTGTGCCTCTGCTAGCTCTCAGCTGGCGGAATCGATGGTGATTGCTGCCGAGAAGAAGAAGATGTACGAGGTGGTGGCCATGGCTCAGTCCGCACAAGCTGGCGCACAAGGTGTGCCGAGTACTCAACATGGTACTGCTTTCCAAGCGGCCAAGGAGACCAAGACAGTCCAGGTTGACCCCGAGTTCCCGGAGCGCGTGGCCATCATTGGTGCCGGGCTGGCCGAGAAATAGGAAAGCGCGCTCATCCACTTCCTCCGTGAGAATCGGGACGTGTTCGCCTGGACCAATGAAGATTTACCAGGAGTCCCGAGGGAGTTGGTTGAGCACTCTTTGCATGTGCGTCCTGACGCCAAGCCCGTGAAGCAGGCCTTGCGCCGTTTCGGGGATGAGAGAAGGAAGGCCATCGGTGATCAAATCACCAAGCTGCTGATCAGTAACTTCATCATGGAGGTGCTGCACCCGGACTGGTTAGCCAACCCGGTCATGGTCGAGAAGAAAAAGGAAGATCCCAAGGCTGCCACTGCATGGCGCATGTGCGTCGACTACACCGACTTGAACAAGGCATGCCCCAAGGATCCTTTCCCGCTACCTCGCATCGACCAGGTGATCGATTCCACTGCCGGCTGTGAACTGTTGTCTTTCATAGATGCCTACTCTGGTTTCCACCAGATTGCACTCAATCCTGCTGATCAAATAAAGACTGCTTTCATTACCCCGTACGGGGCTTATTGCTATCGTGTCATGTGTTTTGGCCTGAGGAATGCGGGTGCAACCTATCAGAGATGCATGCAGAAATGCTTGCACGACCAACTCGGCAAGAATGTGCAGGTGTACGTAGATGACATTGTCATCAAAACGAATAAAACACATACTCTGCTTGCCGACTTGGAGGAAACCTTTGCTAACCTACGCAGGTACAAAATGAAACTGAATCCGAGTAAGTGCACCTTTGGTGTACCAGCTGGAAAGCTACTCGGTTTCCTGGTCTCTAGTCGGGGCATTGAAGCCAATCCGTCTAAGATAAAAGCTATTGAAAGCATGTCTTTGCCGAGATCATTGAAGGATGTGCAGAAGTTCACGGGTTGTCTGGCATCACTGAGCCGTTTTCTGGGCCGAATGAGCGAGAAGGCTCTGCCTCTGTACCAGCTGATGAAGAAGAGCGACAAGTTTGTCTGGACTCCGCAAGCGGATGTAGCATTCAATGAGCTGAAAGCAATGTTGGCTAGCGCTCCTGTCTTGGCTAGTCCGCTACCCAAGGAGCCTATGCTGCTATACATTGCCGCGACTAACCGAGTAGTCAGCGTGGTGATAGTGGTGGAGCGAGAAGAAGAAGGCAAGAGTGTGCAGCGCCCTGTGTACTATTTGAGTGAGGTGTTGTCGAGCTCCAAGCAGAACTACCCGCATTACCAGAAAATGACCTATGGTGTGTACCTGGGCGCCAGGAAGCTGAAGCATTATTTCCAGGAGCATCCCATCACTGTCGTGAGCTCAGCTCCCATCTCGGACATCATGGGTAACAAGGAGGCGAGTGGCAGAGTAGCCAAGTGGGCGATCGAGCTAGCCGCGTACGCTCCCGCGTATACGAGAAGAGAAGCAATCAAGTCTCAGGTACTGGCGGAATTTCTTGTCGACTGGGCCGAGATGCAGTATGAACCTCCTGCTCCAGTTTCCAACTATTGGAAGATGCACTTTGATGGCTCAAAGGTGAAAGAAGGCCTTGGTGCTGGCGTTGTGCTTACATCACCCAAGCGGGATCAGCTCAAGTATGTGTTGCAGATCCATTTCAAGGCATCCAACAATGTAGCCGAGTACGAGGCAGTTGTGCATGGTTTGCGAGTAGCAAAGGAGGTTGGCGTGCAGCGCATTATCTGTTATGGCGACTCAGATCTGGTGGTGCAGCAAGTCTCGGGTACCTGGGATGCCTTGGATGCCAACATGGCGTCGTATCGCTTCCTGGTGCAGTCAATGACTGGGTTTTTCGAAGGCTGTGAGTTCCAGCACATTCACCGAGCAGAAAACGAAGCAGCAGATGAGCTGTCCAAGTTGGGATCTTCTCGGCAGTCCATCCCGGCAGGGATTGCCTTGGAGCATTTGAGGAAGCCATCCATCAAGCCTTCCCCCAACTCGGAATCCATCTTTGTCCCTTCTCTGCCAAGTGAGGAATCTGACACAATGGAGATTGACTGGGAGAGTGCTGCAGGGAACCCGGGGACTGCCGTCCTATACTCGGGGACTGCCGCTCTCTACTCAGGGACTGCCGCTCCCTACTCGGGGACTGCCGTTCCCTACTCGGGGACTGCCGTTCCCTACCCGGGGACTGCAATTCCCTACTCGGGGACTGCCGTTCCCTACCCGGGGACTGCAATTCCCTACTCGGGGACTGCCGTTCCCTACCCGGGGATTGCCATTCCCAACTCGGGGACTGCCACTCCGTACCCGGGGACTGCCGTTCCTTACCCGGGGACTGCCATTCCTTACTCGGGGACTGCCGCCCTCAACCCTGAAGCTGTTGCATTCATTGAAGAAGTTCTCGCCAATCGATCTGGGCTGCAGAGAAGCGCTCCTACTCCTCCTGTGCAACCACCAGAGCCTGTCCCAATGGAAATGGACGAACCAGTGTTTCCCGTGCGGGAGACACCGAGTTGGGCAATGCCCATATTATCCTTTCTAAGGGACGGCACTTTACCTGAAGATGAGGTGACTGCGAGGCAGATTCAGAGAAGATCCAAGGGCTACGCCTTAGTCCGAGATGAGCTGCACAAGAGAAGTGCCACTGGTGTGCTGCAACGCTGTGTAAGCCCAGAGGAAGGAGAAGAAATCCTGGTGGAGATACATCAAGGAGAGTGTGGGCATCACGCCTCTTCTCGGGCTTTAGTCAAGAAAGCCTTTCGGCATGGCTTCTACTGGCTCACTGCATTACAGCAAGCTGAGGACATTGTGAGGAAGTGCGCCGGCTGCCAGATGTTCGCAAGTAAGATTCACGTGCCAGCATCCGAGTTGAAAACAATCCCTATCACATGGCCGTTTGCTGTTTGGTGCTTGGATATGGTTGGTCCTTTCAAGCCGGCTAAGGGCAATATGACACATATCTTGGTCATGGTGGACAAGTTCACCAAGTGGATCGAGGTGAAGCCTATTCGGAAGTGCGATGGAGTCACAGCTGTGAAGTTTGTGAAAGATGTGATCATGAGATATGGCTACCCGCACAGTATCATCACCGACAACGGCACTAACTTTGCAGAGGGGGCAATGGTGCGATTTTGCAGAGATAAGCGTATCCGACTAGACGTTGCGTCAGTCGCGCACCCTGCCTCCAATGGGCAAGTTGAAAGAGCAAACGGGATGGTACTGGCAGGCATCAAGCCGAGGCTGATTGAGCCACTGCTGAAAACACCTGGGTGTTGGCTAGAAGAGTTGCCAGCGGTGTTGTGGAGTCTAAGGACTACCCCTAACCGGTCAACCGGCTACACGCCATTCTTCTTGGTATACGGGGCTGAGGCCGTGTTGCCAATAGACTTAGAGCATGACTCCCCCCGAGTAGCCCTCTACACTGAGGTGGAGGCGAGAGAAGCTCGAGAAGACGACGTTGACCTGCTTGAAGAAGCAAGAGAGCTGACTCTGTCACGTTCGGCTATCTACCAGCAAAACCTGCGGCGCTATCATAGCCGAAAGGTGAACCCAAGGGTTTTCCGAGAAGGAGACATGGTCCTTAGGCTTGTGCAGCGCACAGCCGGGATGCACAAGCTGTCTCCTCCATGGGAAGGGCCTTTCATTGTCAGCAAAGCGCTGCACAATGACGCGTACTATCTTGTAGATGTGCGCCCGCCGCAGGCGAACAGGGCAGATAAAGCTGGAGAGGAAACCAAGCGTCCCTGGAATGTAGCTCTACTTCGTCGTTTTCATTCGTAAGCAAAGATGTGTATGTACCCTTTCATCCGAGTTGAAATTCTACTCTGCAATCTAAAATTGTTCTCGGGGACTGCCCTCGTCCAAAATTGCTCTAAGTGTTTTTACTCGGCTCGTTCCTTTGTCTATTCGGTTGCTTCACTTCAGAACTCAAAAGTGCATTGAGTACTGTGTTTAAACCTATATGCCAACTCTTCGACTTTGCTGATGTCCGAAACCCGGCTTCATGGCAAGCAAGAGAACAAGCAAAAGGTCAATGAGCACACGAAAATCACTAAGGAAGAAAAAGTGCAGGAACCGAGTAGATTGTCGGTTACTTTTTGTTCCTCGTTTTCGTCTTCTCGGTTAAGTGGTGGGCTGCGTTATCATGATTGTTTTCTAGCGGCTAAGTATTTGCAGCCTTGTTCTTTGATTCTTGTGACTCGAATACCAAACAAGCGACAAGTCGCAGGTAGAGCAGAGATGAAAAGACAGGGTGAATAAGAAAAGCTACTCGGGGACTCGCATGGGAACACAGCTCGGCATTGAGCCACTGTCGTTCAAATTGATTAATGTCAACGTAAACTGAGTGGGCATAAAAACTGGGTAGCAAGCGAAAACAAATATTGTTTGATACATATGCTCCCGGCATCCCGGGGATCTGATAAATGTTCAAGTTAAAAAAGTTGCAGGTGGCCTCAGGTTGAGGAGGCAGTGTTCTCGGCGCTGGCATGGGCAGTTGTTTCCTCGACGACTGTCTTGGTAGCAGTTTCTTCGGCGGTGGTTTTCTCGGCAGCTTCTTCGTTGTTGGTGGCGTCCGTTTCCGTCTGCACGGCGGCGGACTCCTCCATCCCAACATCATCCTGGGTGGCCGTCCGCTCGGATGTAGCCGTGGCCACCGAGATGGGGCCTGGAGCCGAAGAGGAGCCAGCGGTGTGGCTAGGAGGTGGCACCGTGTCGTCAAGAGCAGCACCCGAGGAGGTGCCGAAGTTGAGTGGCTCGCTGTCGATGTGGGCATGCTCCTCCTCATCGCTACCCGAGACGGCGGCGCTCTTCCCCTTCCCGGCCTTGCTCCTGGGAGATGCGAAGTATTCGTCCATGTCCTCCTCGTCGTCCTCGTCGTCCTCCACATCGGCTTCCTCCTCGTCTTCATAATCAGTGTCCGGCTCGGGGGGGCCGTCGATGTAGACCTCCGTCTCGGCACACTCGGCAACTTCATAAGCGATCTGCTTGCGCAAGGCCACGCTAGCGGCATCATTCTCCCACTTGGAGTTATTACGCTTCCCGCGGATGCGCTGCATGTCAAGGTTCTCATACCAAGACGCCATGCAGAGAAGCATCACATCTGCACCGGCACGGGCTGCAGAGGCTCGCCACTTCTTCAGCTCGGCCTTCGCTTCCTCCAGCTTGTGAGCGAGATCTCGCATCTTTCTTGGCTGGGGGTCATGAGGCCAGAACAACCTGTGGAGCTCAAAGCCCGCGTGCATCAAGTCAGTCCCGCAGCCGGCCAGCTGTTCGAAGTAACCTTTGAGCACCACCAAGCTGTCCTCGATGTCAGCCCTGGTGTCAATCGGCTCACCCAGCGAGAGGCGAACTGCTCGGGCCTTGGCTATCGTGGGCGCAGAGGTAGACTCAAGACGAGGCCAAATCTCTGAAATAGCAAGTGGCAAGATCAAAAACCGAGAAAGAAAAGAGGAAGCCGAGAAGGAATAGAACCGAGAAGAAAAGATGCAATGAAGAAAAGAACTTACCGATTAGTTGGCGGCGCAGCTGCTGCAGCTTGGATCTCCAGGATTCCTCGTTGTTAATCTGCTTTGATTGAACCTGGCGCAGGGTGTCCATCTGAGCGAAAAGATCAGCATTGGTCTTCTTCAGAGTCTCGCACTCAGCCTCGAGGGCCCTCTCCTTGGCCTTGAAAGTAGTCTCGGCCTTGGCTTTCTCGGCGATGGCCGCGTCCCTCTCGGCGCCAATCTTCACGGCGTCTTGGAGCGCGTTCTGAAGCTGGACCTGCAGCTTCTCCATCTCGCTGGTGTGGTCCTTAATCAGAGTAATGGCCTGATCGGACAGCTGCTTTTCCACCGCTGCTGGCTGGACGCAATCTTGGTGCGCCTCAGCAAATGACTTATAATCTTCTGCGAAAAGATAAGATAAGGTCAGCAGATATGCAGAGAAGAAACAAATTCGAGACAGAACCGAGTAAACAACAAGCTCACCTTCAAGTCTCTTTATGGTGGCCTCGGAGTCTGCCACAAAAGCACGGCACTTCTCGTGCTCGTCGACTAGGGCCTTCAGGTTAGCTGCAGAGAAGGAAAGGTTAGTGCCAAAGAAAGCAGGAGCGGGCGTAAAAATAAAACGCGGAAACCGCGTAGCTAAAAGGCCTACCCTGCACTTCAGCCAGCTGCTGGCTGCTCTCATTGGCGTTTTTGCTTGCGGCCTCGGCATCTGCCTTCTCTTTCTCCAGTGCGGTGATGCGTCTCCTGGCGATGGAGTGGTTCCAGAGAAGGATGCGGTACAAGTTGGTCCGCTTGAGAACGCTATCCTGAAAACCGAGAAGAAAATGAGTTAGGCAAAGCAGAGGAGATTCGGCCCGAGTAGGAGGCTACTCGGAGAGTGTCCACCTACTCGACCCAAATCTCGGGGACTGGGAGTGATGGTGAGAAAGAAGGAAGGCGAGTAGAAGAGAAGAAAATTCAACTCGGAAAAGGCAAAAAGACTTACTGCGTAGCTCTGTTCGATATCCTCGGCGTTCTTGCGGTGCAAGAACATCTTGGCTGCGAGGGTGGCGGTGTCGGTGGAGACGGACATGGGCTGGTGTCCCAGGTCGATCTTGTTCCACTCCACGCGGTAGTGGTCGACGGAGCCACGGGTTAAGCCATGCCACTTATCCTCTCCGAGAACCCCGCTGTCCCACTTGGCGCTGATGTAGCCGACAGTGTCCAGCACCTGCTCAAGACCCTTGGAAGTTATTGGCTTGTCTTGGGGTCCCCGAGAAGCAATATTGACGGGTTTATTCTGGGCTGGATCGAAGGGAGGAGTATTCCTGGCTACTGCTTTCCTCCCCTTCTGAATAGCTACAGCTTTATCTTGGGGAGGGAAGCCGATGCGGTGTTGGTGGCTAACCTCAATCATATATTCCGGGTAGCAAGGCTGGCCAGCAGCGCGAGCGCCCGCAGAGAGTGCAGCAGGAATCGGGCCGGAGTCGCGGATCACGAGTGCTCCGCCTGCGGATGCGCCTTGTTCCCTGGCCCTTTTCTTCGTCTGCTCCTTCTCGATCTTCTGCTTCTCGGGATCCTCGGGTTTCTTCCCCTCTGTCTTGGCTTTTGCCTTCTCGGCCTTGGCTTTTGCCTTCTCGGCGACTGCTTCCTCGGCAGCTCGCCTCTCGGCTTTCTTCTGTTCAGCCCTGGCCTTCTTCTGCTCGGCCTTGGCTCTCTCAGCAGTTTCTTTCTCGGCTTTGGCCTTCTCGGTGGCTTCCTCCTTGGCCTTGGCCTCCTCGGCAGTCACCTCATCGGCAGCCTTCTTCTCGGAAGGGCCCTTCTCGGAGCAGTAATCCCTCAGAGCATCAAGGGCCCGTTGCCTGGTTACTCGCCCAGGAGGGCTGGAGGTGTCCTTGCTCTGAGGAGACGAGGAGGAGGTTGGTGGTGTAGGGCCTTGTGCAGTCGGTGGCGTAGGGCCCTGCGAAGTTGGAGGCGCCGCTGCAGCTCCTGGCAGAACACCACTCGGTACGCCGCCTGGCAGTGGGTAAACATCTTCTACGGTGGCGTCCGCAGCAGTGTTGTCTCCTACTTGCTGCTCGGCAGCAAGATTGTCTCGTGCACCAGCCTCTGTGCTGGTTTGCTCTTGTTCTACTTCAGGCCGCTCGGGGGCGGCAGTGTCTTGCAAATCCTGGTCTCGGACCTCCTCGGCATTGCTAGCCGGAGGAGAAGGTGGTCTTTCGAGGTGGACGGCAGCGTCCTGAGCTGCCGCTTCTGATCCTGCTCCCTGAGCGGAAGTGATCGGTGCCTTGGCGGCAGCAGCGTGGGCAGTGTTGTCCTCCTCGTCGTCATCGACGTTGATCAGAGGAATTGGAGTTTCCTTGGCTTGGCCGGATGCACAAGCGGCGTTCACGTCCAGGGGAGCTCTGCGGAAAGAGGAGAAGGGAATCAGGAATTGGAAGAAAATGGGGAAAATGGCACTGCGCGAGAAGAAAGACGACCGGGAAGGAGGCTTACGCGGTAGTGGAAGAGAGCTGTTTCCTCTTTCTCTTCGTGGTGAGCTTGGTGGGTTTCTTCTTCTCGGGGGTCTCTCCCTCCTCGGCGGGCTTCTTCTTCTTCTTGGCAGGAGGCGCTTGTGCTTCGCCGCCTGTCCGTTTGCGAGTTTCGGGAGGGGCAACCGACAGAGGCTTGACGACAAGGGGCGCATCACCATCGTTCTCGTCCTCATCCTGGTCGTCCTTCTCCGCAGCGGCCTCATCTGAGAAATTCAAAGGAAAGAAGAAGTGAATCAGAAATAGCAATACAAGGAGTTGATGCTTCCCGGAAACAAGCAAGATGAGGATGCTATTACCGTCGGAGCCATCGTCCGCCCAAGTGTTAAGGACGTCGCGCTTCTCGGGAACGGGGCTGCTCTGCTCCGCGTCATCAGAGGGGGGTACATCATCCTCCTCGCGATCCTTGGACCAGTTGTCCTCGAAGACCTCGCTGCTTTCAGTAAGCTGGCGAGTAAGAGTCTGAAAGGCAGAGAAGGACCACAAGTTAGCCGAGTACCAGAATAGAACTCTACTCGGGTAGGCGTGCACCCACAAAGCACACTAAGCCTAGGCCTTTTTTCTAAAAATTCCTACTCGACGAGGCGTGCAGGCACAAAGCACACTAAGCCTAAGGCGATTTAGCTAAGTGTCCTACTCGGTGCACAAGGCGATTGCTAGTCGAGGCGAAAGGAGAAGCTATCTACTCGGAAGGCAGAGACGAAAACAGAGTAAGGGAGACGTACCCGCAAGATTGGAGTCCGACGGCTGAACGGGAGGAACCCGTACCGCCACTTCTCGTTGAGGCTGGTCTTCAGGATGTTCCTGGCAAGCCTGGGAACGTCAGCATCGTCGATCTCGACGGTGGTGGTCCTGGTGCAATCGCGAGGCCCTCCCATGTAACACATGAGGTGGCATCGCTCCTGCAGAGGAAGCACCCGGCGTTTGATCCAGCACGCTACTGGGTCGTCATTCCTGAGGCCATGCGTCTTCAGCCAGGCGAGTTGCGTCTCTATCTCGGTGGCGTTCTCGTCGTTGACGGGCTTCTCCTTCCAATTCGACCCGAGTGGAGCACGCTTGCTCCAAGGGGGCAGGTTGATCCGATCGTCGACGGGGGCTCCATCAGCGGCGGCAACGTTCCTCACGTAGAAGAACGTTTGCTGCCACATTCGGCAGGAATCCAGCCCCTGGATGCGGGGGTGGTTCGTCCCGTTGCGCTGCACCATCATGGCGCAGCCGACGTCGGTGGCGCGGGCAACGCCCGCGCTGTCCTTCTTCCCGACGGATTGTTGCCGGAGATGGAAGTAGTGGAGCCACGTCTCCACGGTGGGCCTGATGCCGAGGAAGGCCTCGCACACCACGGCGTGGTATGCGAGGAAAACGACTGCATTGGGCGGCAGATGGTGCATCTGCAGCCCGAAGTGATTCAGGAACTTACGCATGAAGTCCGAGGCTGGCAGCCCGAATCCGCGCTCGAAGTGGGACATGAACACCACGCGCTCTCCGTCCCTGGGCTTGGGCACGACCTCGTCGTCGGGTGCCCGGCACTCCACGCCGGGGGGAACCCTTCTCTCGTTCACGAGCCAGGCGAGGTTGGCTTGGGTGATGGAAGAACCGGCCCAGCAGGACTTGGCCATGGTTGCGAGTGGAAGAATCGGAAATCAGACGGGGTTGGTGGTGGAGCAAGTCCGCGGCGGCGCAGAGGCTAGTGCGGCGGCGGAGCGCTCGGTGGCGGAGAAGAACGGGAGGAAGAAGAGGAAATGAGCAGGGAAGGGGAAAAGGAAGTTACCGCGGGGGTATTTATACCTCCTCGGCGAGATTACCGTTACCGCTACGGGAGTGGGATCGATTGTGGCGTGTGGTGGGTCCTGTGGCCGGCTAGAAACGCACACACGCGAGAACCGCGCGCGTAACGGCCGCATTGGATCCCACTACAAGATCGTGGCCAGTAAATGCACTTGATGGGACATGACGGCCGGTGGGCCCACGGCGTGAAAACTGGACACGTGGCGCCGTGTCCTGGGCAACCAAACGACAAGGTCGTGGATGCTTGACACGTAGGCAGTGCCGGCGTGAAGGGCTGGATGTTGCTCTGCGCTGCAGAGGCTCAGTTTGCGAAATTTCGCTAAGTCTTTTTACTCGGATACAGAGTAGAAAGCAACTGCTACTCGGAAGGAGGAGACTCAAGATACTTTCCGGATAGCTACTCGGAGGCACTACTCGGCATCTTGAGGTTCGATGGCTGAGATGCAAAGGCTGGTTTTAAGCTGGCAGAGCCTAGTGAACAAGTTCGCAAGACTCAACCAGCTTCGGGGACTGCTGTCGGGGGGTTACCCCCGAGTAGGGTAAAGACAGGTGGTAAAGGCCGCTTACAGAAGAGAGGTTTGGCCGAGTAGCCGACTACCGGGTACTCGCTACCCGGTCGACTGCTACCCGGTCTCACCTCAAGATGATCAGAAGGAGATATCAATCAGTTTCTACCATGTCGAGTAGAAGGTTTGGCCCGAGTACAATTGGCGGGAACCTTTGGCGGGAAACTACTCGGGCAGGAAGTCAAAGGAGCCGTTCTGACACAGGATCCCGCGTATCCTGGGTCCGTACTTGGCAGCATTCGAACTACTGTTCACGTGGGGACGGTCTGTCTGACAGTGACAGCATGGAAGCAGTCGGTGGCAGGATAAGGGGGACCTACTCTGTGACTAGGTACAGTGATACCAGTCTGTCCCCTAGTTTTGCCCAACGACTTTACAGAAGCAGCCAAGACCAACGACCAAAGCTGTCAGCGGGTACTCGGAGAAAGGACAGTGTGGACACTATGTCGACACTTGTCTAGGATTTGGACGTATCCGGCTGGGCACCATGTATATAAGGTGCCCCGCCGCCTCCTGCGTGAGGATCGAACACATCTTGACCTAGAGGTAGAGGAATGCACATATGCTCCCATAGTGGCTCACTAGAAACCCTAGAAACCCTAAGTCCTTGACCTAGCTCTACTCGGAGAGGGGCAAGGGGCTACTCGGTAGCGTTACCATTTGTACTGTGGCTATTCGGTGAGACACCGTAATACATAGGGAAAGGCAGGAGTAGGGGTTTTACCTCCTCACGAGGGCCCTGAACCTGGGTACATCGTGTTGTTTGTGTTGTGTGGATCTTACCTCACGCGGCTACTCGTCGCGTGATCCCTCCCCGGACACCTCCAGCGTCCATCGTCCCCACATCTTTAGCCATCCCATGGCATCTGCCGTGACACCACCACGACAGACGCAAAAAGCCCTATAATGGCCGAATATCGGAGAACTGTAGACGAGTTCGCCATCTGTTTCTTTGGATTCGAGGTCCTTCACATCAAAAGGGAGGAAAATTGGAACGCGGATGCACAAGCCCGCATGGGATCAGAAAGGGTAAAAACCTTACCACCAGGGGTATTCGTTCAGCACTTACATGAGCCGTCCATAAAAGGTGGAGACGTTGACTACCCTCTGGCATCTGAATCAATCGAAGTCATGCTCGTTAAGCCGGACTGGACAATTCCGTACTTAAACTTCTTAGTCAATCAGAAGTACCCGGAAGGAGCATACGAAGTCTTGCAAAGACAAATACAGCGTCGATGCAAAGGATACGCGGTAATTGACGGTTGCTTATATAAACGCAGTACTTCTGGAATTTTTCAGCGGTGCATCTCACCAGAAGAAGGAAGAGAAATACTGGAAGAAATCCATGCCGGCGATTGCGGACACCATGCTCAATCAAAAAGCATAGTCAAAAAAGCATTCCGCGCGGGGTTTTTCTGGCTAACAGCCAAGACAGATGCCGAGCATATAGTTAACACGTGTGCAGGGTGTCAATATTACGCTAAGCAGACCAATTTGCCGGCCCAAGCACTTAAAACTATTCCCATTACATGGCCGTTTGCGGTCTGGGGGCTAGATATGATGGGACCGTTCAAAACTGCAAGAGGCGGACTTACACATCTACTCGTAGCAGTAGATAAGTATACCAAATGGGTGGAGGCCAAACCCATCAAAAAGCTGGATGGTGCAACTGCCAGAAATTTCATCATTGATTTAGTAATGAGGTATGGCGTCCCACACAGCATAATAACTGACAACGGGACGAATTTCTCCATTGGAGAATCGGCAAAATATTGCCAACAAACGGGAATACGCCTAGATCTTGCATCGGTAGCGCACCCGCAATCCAATGGGCAGGTTGAAAGAATGAATAGCTCAATCCTGCAAGGAATACGCCCAAGACTCGAATCTCCTCTTCATAGAGCAGCTGGAGCATGGGTAGAGGAATTACCTTCTGTGCTTTGGAGTATTCGAACGACGCCAAATAGGTCAACTGGGCAAACCCCGTTTTTCCTAGTTTACGGTGCGGAAGCTATTCTTCCAACGGATATGATCCATGATAGCCCTAGAGTGCAGGATTTCGATGACTCAGATGCCGAAGAAGCACGACAGGACGCCGTCGATCACTTAGAAGAGGAGCGAGAGCTTGTGCTTGAAAGATCCGCCATTTAGCAGCAAGGTTTGCGACGTTACCATAGTCGGAAAATCAGGCATCGTTCTTTTAAGGAAGGTGATTTAGTGCTGAGGCTGGTACAGCAAAGGAAGCACAAATTAGCCCCAGTTTGGGAAGGACCATTCGTCATAAGTAAAGCCATGAAGAATGGATCATATTATCTTGTCGATATTCGAGATACGGAAGATGATCCAGAAAAGCCGAATCGCAAAAGAAAGAGAAAAATAGATGATGAGCTAGGAGAGACAAAAAGGCCTTGGAGCATCCAGCAGTTACGTCCCTTCTATACTTAGTTCAATCTCTATGTAAGCATCTTTTGAGATCATGAAATAAGGAAGTCGGAATTTTGATATCCATGTTTTTACAAGGTCATTATAGTACAAAACATGATTCCATCTTATCTATTTCCCAATGATCTTACAAAATACTCAATGTTAACCCGAATTGTGCCTGCGTGCTCGGTGTTTAAAAGCTGAATGATTCGGCCTTCAAACGGTTAAAGGAAACTCGGATTGTGCCTGCGTGCCCAAGTTTCAAAAAATTCCTTACCTTTCTCTAAACGTCATCTGATTGGTCGTGCGTCGGGTCACTAAAGCTAGTTCGTAAAAAATGTCTTTAGTATGATCCATGTTTTTGAGTTCAAACTGATGGGTTATAGCCAGTTACTCAACATGATGTTTCATCTAAGTCATTTTTTCACAGACTAAAGGGCAGTTAAAATGCACATGCCAGAAGGCTTAGAAGATAAAGGAATAGTCAAAACCCGAAAAAACTTGCAAGGAATTTCATCATTCAAAACTGCAAAAAGCGGAGTTCTTGTTTCGACAAAAGGAATAGAAGCATTACAATATGAATTACATTGTAAAATAAATGCTCCTATATCCATCATCCAGGTCAAGTGCACTTCTTCAAACATCCGAGTCTTCATCGCTGCTATCATTCTCGGGGGCTGGAGGCACTTCTTCTTCTGGATAGGTGATGGAAATATTAACCATAGAGGCAATCTTGGTAGCGTGCCCTTTGATTGCATCAAAGATCGCATTTCGTTGGGTTTCCGTGTATCCTTGAGGGACACCTGATGCTATGCGCCAGGATTTAGCATCAGGATAATGTAGACGCATAAGTCCGAGTGCCATGCGCGCACCACCTCGTGCAGCTGAGCGTAGAATGGATTCTTTCGACTCCGCAACCTCTGTGATGGCACCCGGAAGTTTGTAAACTTCCGAGAAATCCATATTGCTTGTGGGAAGGAATTTGTTAATCAGCTGCGTTCCTGCATTTCTGACGGCATTCCACACCTCCCCAAAAGCTCGGATCTTTTCAATCCGAGAAATTCCTGGAAAATTTCTTGTTTTTTCGAAAAAAGGAAAAGTTTAAGTGAAAAGATACAGAAAATAAGACTTGAAGATATTGGTAAAGGTTAACTTACCAAGAACCTTGTCAATCTCGGTGCCTTCTTTCATACGCGGGATTAGCATACTTTCCAAATCATTGATGACAGATTTATCTTCCGCTGCCTGCAACGAAACCTTGGATCGAGCAATCCCAAGGGCCAGATTGCTGGCTTCCAGGTCTTCTTGAACTTTCAAAAGCTCCTTTCGAAGGTTTGAGTTTTCCTCACGGAGCTGAGAGGCATTGATGGCGTCTTCCGCTAATTCTTTGGCTTTCGCTAAAGAGGCTAGAGGGCGAGAAAATATTCCGAGTTTACAAAAATTCGGCAAAAAAATTCCAAAGAAACAACTGGACAGAGTAAATACCTGTCGCTTCCGATAGCTGTAGCTGAGATGATGCCAGCTCGTTGCTTTTTAACTCAATAATAGATTGAAGAGTTTTCACTTCTTCATTCTTGATATTAAGTTTGTTAAAAACTTCTAAGTTTATAGCATCGGCAGAATGCTGAAACTCGGAAATGAAAACCAAATGCTTAAGTATGAGCAAGCATAGTAAGAAACATTAAGAAGAAATCAGGTTTTCAACTTAATGCTTGGGGGCTAGAAATAATACCTGGCTCATTTCTCGCAAGCTGGCCAATGTCTCGTTGAATTCTTGTGCGTAATCTGAGAAAAGAATTCCAACGTGATGAAGTCCATCCTGTATGACCTGACGAGGTGAAAATACGATATCGTTGCGAATAACTAATCCGCCTTGTGGCCAAGGGCGAATCATAGGGGCAGGAGCAAAGAATTTTTTAGCTTCCGGACGAATATATCCGAGGTCGTCGAATGGCTCTTATTTTATCCGGACATTGTTGTCCAGATTGGGAATGGGTTCGTTTCCAACAAATGATCGAGGATTTCCGCCCGTCTGTGTTTTTGTTTTTTCCCTCATGCCCATGGCCGCAGAAGAAGATTCTTCTTTAATAGCAGCTTTATGCTTCTTCAACTTCTTCGCCTTTAGAGGAGTTGGGGCAAGTCTGAAAGGAAGATATCCGAGAAGTAAAAATCTCGAAGAATCGAAGGAGAATGATAACTAGGAAAACTCCGGTAAAAGTACCTGGACGTGGCGATAGGAATTCCGTCAACAGTTACCATTTCCTCGAAAGTCACCTGCCTTTTGCGCTTCCGGTTGCTGTAAAACCTAGCATGTAATTCGCGGAGTTCGGCATCGGAAGCAAGATCATTTCCTCCGAGTTCGTTGAACTAGGAAAGAATTAACAACATATTAAAAGGCGGAGATAGAAGTTAATCTGAGAAAATCACGGAAACAAGGGAAGTATAAATACCTTAGGAACCAGGTTTTCCACGTCATAAATGGCTAGGTTTTCTTCAATTTGAGTGCTGGTGGCGACCAGTTGGTGAAGCCGCTTTATAAAATCTTTCTTGGTGTAAGCTTTGTCTGTTCCCCTCATGCTATCTTCTGGCCCTTTGTATTCGCAAAGAAGCCAGGAACGAAACGAAAGGGGCTGGATACGACGTCCGAACCAACATAAAACAGTGTCCTTCCCAGTTAAAGAAGGTTTGGAAGAAGTAAGCTTGGCGATACGGCGCTTTATCTTCATTAGTTTTTCCGGCAATGTCTCAACTGCTTCAACTGTCCAACTCTCTAAGGGAATGGCAGCGGAATTAACAAATGGAGGAACCCCGATTTCCTTGCCAGGGAACGGGATGTCCTGATGATAAAAGAAAGAACCCAGCCAGGATTTGGCGGGTTCTGGCATTTGTATTCTCGGGAACCAATCCTCTCTATTTTTCCGAAGAGTGAAAGATATAGTTCCACAGATAGGGGAAATGCCTTCTGTGATGTTATGTTTTACTTCAAAACAATATTGCCAAAAATCTAGACTAGGAGCTATTCCGAGATATCCTTCAAAAAGAGCTTGGAAACTAGCTAGATAAAGGATGGAGTTTGGAGAGAGGTTATGTGGTTGGACGCCGTAATAGTTAAGGATGTCTATGAAGAAGGCAGAAGGAGGTAAACCCATACCTCGCATAATGTGAGAGGTAAGAAGGACACGTTCTCCGTCTTTCGGTCTGGGCTCGAGCTCACCATCTGAGGTTCGCCATTTGCCTTTAACTATTAATCCCTCCTTTGACATTTGTCGAAGGAGGACGAGGGAAGAATTACTCGGATTCAGTTGCCGACAAATTCTGTTTCTTTCGGTCGCGGCGTGTTCGTTGACTTGAAGCGAGATCTTCCCCTCCGCCGTTTCAGGGGCAAACGGCGGGGAAGCTGCGGAGCTCGCACCCGCAACGTCCGCGGCGGCAGTAAGGTTCTCTCCGTCCGCCGCGGAGGCCGCGGTTTTCTCCGGCTCGTCGCCGGTGTGCTTGGGTGACCCCAGCTGTGGATCCAGGTCGCCGATGAGGTCGTCGATGGCGGCGCGAGTGGGCGAGGACGGAGAAGATGCCATTTATGGGCGGCACGTTGCGTTCCGGCGTGCTTGGAGGCTAGGTGCGCTCGAGGCAGTGCTTCGCTCGAGGAGCTCGTTCGCGTCAATGGCGTGGACAGTGAGGAGTGCGGAAGATTTTCGATGAGGACGAGGATGGCTATTTATAGCTAGAAATCCGTCAAGATACGTGCCAACGACTATTTGACCGTTGGATGTTGAACGCGTGTCACTCGCCGGAAAATCCGGGAAATAAAACGACAGGGGAATAATGACTATCTCCTCGTTTCCCGTGAGAATCTGTCAGAGATACGTTGCAGGGTTTCCCGCGTGAAACCCAAATGCCCCTTGCGTCAGCATGATTTAGGCGCTGACATAAGGAGTTCCTTTTCCACGAAGATCGTGAGAGAAAAGCCGGATTTTCAGGATTCCGAGTTTCATGTTACCATCTCTTTCAAAAGAAGAATAAGAAGAATCAAGACTGCTGACTCAATACTTCTCGGACAAAGTATATTTGGCGAAAGACGGAGAATCAGAGTTTTAATCCTTCTTGGGGGCTACTGTCGGATATATACCAAATAGGGGTATATAAGATGGTAGATAAAGTGCCGGATTACCAGGCTGGCCTAAGTGGTAGTGGGCTCAGGTCCATTAGGCGGCCCAGTAACCCGACGCACAGAAGCTGGATTCTAGAAGAACACGGATCATGGCCCAAGTGATCTGGCTTGGAGGAGAAGACGGATTCCTTGCTTTCCAAGTTACTAGTTACCGTAGTCCTCTAGGTTTCCTATTCTGTAAGCCCTAATCCGGCTATTATATAAAGCCGGACGGGAGATAGATTAAACAAGGAACGAATAACAGAGAAGCTCTACGCCAACTCGCCGAGAAGCTCATCCTCGTCGAATAGCTTAGATCTAAACCCTCACATTGTAACCCTGTTTACGGGCTTTAGTCCCTATTAGTGAGAAGTGCAGGAGTAGGCACGTCGTACTGTCGCGACGTACCGAACCTGGGTAAATCCTGTGTTCTGTGTTGACTACGCGATCCCGTTACCCCACGTCTCTACCGTAGTCTCATGGCACCCCCGTCTATGAAAACTACTACGATGTCTCGACACCGGAGCAAAGCATTAACACTCCGTGAACACACGTGATCCTCACATCACAACCATCCCCTCCGGGTGTCCCAATTTCTGTCACTTTGGGGTCTCAGGTTTCGGACAAAGACATGTGGAAACAACTTGCAGATATGATCAAGAAACATAATGAAACTCATGAAACAATAACATGTTCAGATCTGAGATCATGGCAGTCGGGCCCTAGTGACAAGCATTAAGCATAACAAGTTGCAACAACGGCAGAAAAGACTAACAATGGATACTAGGCACTATGCCCTAACAATCTGGCATTATTACATTATCAATCTCATCCAATCCCTTCCACCCCTCTCATCCTACAGCAGTGTTTACTCACACATGGATGGGGGAATCATGGATGGTTGATGGAGAAGAGGTGGCGGTGTCGATGACGATGATCTCCTTCGAATCCCCGTCCCGGCAGGGCGCCAGAACAGGAACTTCTGATCCCCAAATCGAGTTTCGGGGTGGCGGCACTGTGTTGTGTTTCTGTGGAATATGACAAACCCGCCTTGCTTTTTAGGTTACAGGGCATATGTAGTAGAAAGGGGAGTCTGAGGGGGTGAGGGAGTGGCCCACACCACCTAGCGGAGCGGCCAAGAGGGAGGGCGCCAGGGGTTGTGTGGCCCCCTTCTGGCCCCTCTCATGCCCCCCTTCTGGCTTCCGGAGTCTTCTGGTGTTTTCGGACCAATGGGATCTTTTCTGGGCATTTTCCCAAAATTTATTTTTTCGGCACAAAAACGAGACACCATGGTAATTCTGCTGAAAACAGCGTTAGTCGGTGTTAGTGGTATCCAAAACTCACAATTTTAGAAGAAAACAATAAGAAAAGTGTTCGGAAAAGGAGATACGTTTTGGACATATCACGGGGCCAGTGAATTTTCCATTAACTCTGGGTATGCTAGCTCTTCAATCTTTAGTTCATAGTTATAACCAATTCTAGCCAATCTGGTTTATAACTTTTCTCTTGCTGCATGGGCCCAAGCTGTGTTAAAGGTTACTCCAATTTCAGTTCTTGCTCCCACTTCAAACTTGGAGGAAAAGACTCCTGAAGAGACACAAGATGAACCGGTTGTTCACTCGCCGGGTCTTATCGATGTTCCTGCACAGGCCACAGACCAAGAGGTGAATCCGGCTGATAATACGCCGGATAATGATCCTCCTGTTGAAGACATGAAAATCTCAGAACCGGATGTGGAGATTACCGGCTCTCAGATTGTAAGAACTGTTGGGACCTCGACTGTGCTATCCAAGGTTAGAGAGGATTTGAAACCAGCTCCAGAGGCAAAAATAGTTCCTTCCAACCTGAATATTGAGGGCCAGAATTTTGATACTCTGTTTCAAGAGCTTTCTGAAAACTGGCGTCGTGCAGATGGAATCATCAATATTCTAAAGAAGAGATACGAGGTAAGCTAGATAGACATAACGTGTATCCCTCAAGTGCCGGTTTATAAATTAATTGTGGACCGAGACATATCTTGATTTTGCACCAGTAAATTCATTTAAAACTAAAATGTTGTAGCCCCAAGTGCCGGGTTTGCTAGCCTCCAGATACTCGGGACTTAATTGTATTTAACTAAAACTTTCTTAAAACCGAAATAGTGTAGCCCCCAAGTGCCAGGTTGCGAGCATGCAGCTACTCGGGACTTAACGAATATTCCATTGGTTGAGTAGGCTAAAAAAAATCACCGTAGCCCCCAATGCCCGGGTTGTGTTTCTATGGAACCCAGAATTTTCTCAGCTTATTGTGACATGATAACTATAAATCATAATTATCTATGGTTACCAATTTTGCAGAGTCTCGAATCTTCCTCTCAGAAAGAGATTTCAAACTTGAAGAAAGTGTTAGCCCAAGAGGCCCAATAAACTGAAGAGGCAAGAGATCTGCAGCATGAGCTGGAAAAATAGGTTGAGGAAGCTGCAAAAACCTTGTCTGTTCTTCAGCAAGATTTTGAGAACCGGGAAAAAGCTCTTATGGAGAGGGGAGAAAATACTAATAAGTAGGTTGAGGAAACAGAAGCAATTTTTGCTAAGGTTAAGGCCCTGCTAGTTGATATCAGTTGTAGTGTTTTTGGTAAGTTTGCTCCTCGTGCAACACATCTATGCTTCTCCGCCGGTTGATCTCCTCATAATAATCCGGTTTCTGAACAATGTACTCTTATGATGTTTAGGTAGACTACAAGAGAATAACCTCCAGCTTCCAGAACTGAAGTTGAAAGCTCTATTCACCTTGATCCGAAAATTATATGTCAGGAGAGGTGAATGCATCAAAGTCATTGGAAGATGGGATAATGCCCCTAGGAAACTCCATGATATGATTGCGGAACTAACTCATGTTCCAAAATGGATAGAAGAGCACAAAATCTCAGCCTGCCGTCGTGGAGCAATCAAAGTTATGTCACTGGCCAAAGCGTATCACCCGGAACGGAATCCGGATCTCATGGTTAAAGGTTTTCCCGAGTACCGGGCTGATAGGACCAAGTAAGAGAGGAAGGATTTTGCCAAGATCGAGAAAGATTGCCGGTTCCAAGCTTGCTCCATTGCCAAAAAATTAAAGATGAAAGAACTTTCTCCTGGTTATCTTTCCTCAGGTGATCGCAAGCCGGCTTTCTACCCTGAAGTTATGACTGTTGTTCTCCAGGTTCGGCAGAAGAGCCGGCTTTCTGTAGCTTCATCCTCTGGTGCGCCACACAGTCTACCACTCCTTTGGTTTCTGCTCCTCCTCGTCACTTGTATGAACTGGATGACACCAATGAAGCTTTGGCTCAGCTGGAGTGGAAATACGTCTCCATGGCTGAAGTTGAAGAAGCAGAAAATATCCAAGGTGATGATGAAGAGCACCCGGGAGCACAAGACCCGGATTCTGGAGCAGGTTTAGATTCTGCACAACAGAAAGGAAAATATGTTGTGTAATAAACACTTGGTCAGTTTGATAATAATTCAACCCTGATGGGTTTGTAATAGGCTAGATAAACTACTTTATTTCTAGCTCTATTTTTTGAAAGTGCGCATGTACACTGATGATACTTTTGGTGTGTAAAAACTCGGCTTTCTTGCTAGTTTATGCAAAAATTTCCGGGTTTATCTTTATTCAAAAATTTGCGACCTCTTTGTTTGAGAAACAAATTTTTCTTTTGACTTTTTGTGTTTATATTTGCTATCTAGCTCAGACGGTTTATCGCATGACTTATTCTAGTGTTTCCAACTCTAGAGAGTTTAGGGTCATAATAACCCGGCTTTGCCAGGTTATAGAATGATTGACTCGCCCAGGTTAAACATCTAGGTCAGAAAAATTGCTTGTAACCACTGACTGGCAGGCAAGTATAACCAATATTTTTTTTTGAGATATAAACTATGCTCTAGCATAAGTCCCCAAGTAATCATATAAAAAAACTTTAATTTTCTTTGACAATGGTAAATTTCTAGAAAAAATCCCAATAACTCATATTTTCTAGGTCTATCCTTTTTTTTTATTTCAATGATAACATAGTGATTAAAATGATCCTATGTGTAATATGGTCTCAACTGGTCTCAACTGATCACGCATCCCAATGAGGTAATATGACCCGTTGTGTAGTTTCTTGCTCATCACAAATGGTCCTTCCCCTGGTGGGCTTAGCTTGTGCATCCGATCCTTTTTATAGACCAGACGTAACACTAAGTCCCCTTCCTGAAAACTTCGAGTTTTAACCCTGCGGCTATGATAGCGACGCAAATCCTGCTGGTATATGGCTAACCTGGATGCTGCAAGTTCGCGTGCTTCTTCCAAAGCATTGAGCGAGTCTTGACGAGCTATGTCATTTTGGGTTTCCACATAAGCAGCTACTCTTGGTGAATTGTGACAAATATCACTTGGTAAAACTGCCTCAGTTCCGTAAACCAGAAAAAACGGTGTATAACATGTTGACCTGTTTGGGGTAGTTCTTAAGCTCCACAAGACAGCAGGTAATTCTTCAACCCAGCAACCTGCAGTTCTTTCTAATGGGACTTGAAGCCTAGGTTTCATACCTTTTAGCAGTTGTTGAGTAGCTCGCTTTGCTTGTCCATTTGACGGTGGATGTGCCACTGAAGCAAGGTCAAGTCTTATATGATTATGGTCACAGAATTTTTGCATTGCTCCTCCTGAAAAATTTGTCCCATCGTCTGTTATAATGCTATGTTAGTAACCAAACCTGATAGTTACCTTTTTCAGAAACTTGACTGCTGTAACCGCGTCACATTTACTGATTGGTTCTGCTTCCACCCACTTTGTAAATTTGTCAACTGCTACCGATAAGTGAGTATTTTTATCAGATAAATTTTTGAAAGGTCCCACGATGTCTAGCCCCCAGACTGCGAATGGCCAGGTTATGGGGATCATGCACAAATCCCGAGCTGGCATATGATCCTGCCTTGCGTACCTCTGTCACCATTCACATGTTCGTATTATTCGCTCTGCATCAGCAATTGCAGTCAGCCAGAAAAATCCATGTCTGAAAGCTTTATTGACCATAGACCTGGAACTTGCGTGATGACCACAATCTCCTGAGTGGATTTCGTTCAAAATCTGACACCCTTCTTCTGGAGAGACGCATCGCTGAAAAATTCTAGTTGCACTGCGCTTATGCAACTCACCATTGATGATTGTATATGACTTCGATCGTCTCATAACCTACCGAGCGACAACCTCTTCCCACAGGAGCTCACCCCTCATGAGGTAAGCCAGATATGGTTTAGTACACTCTGGAATTTCATGTAGAGCAGCTACCAGTTCTGATTCAGGATCCGGATTTTCCAGGTCTTCTTCGTGGGAACTTTAACCGACGGGCTATGGATTTCAATAAGAAAGATGTTGGGTGGAACCTGTTTTTCTGAGAACCTAGACAAGATAGTGCATCAGCTGCTTCATTGAGACGTCGATCAATATGATGAACTTGATATGCCTGAAAATGTCCTGCCAGCTGGGTAACTGCTCGTCTATATGCTGCCATAACTAGGTCTTTATAATCCTAGGTTTCTGTAACTTGTTGATAAACAAGGTCTGAATCTCCCAAACATCGAATCCGGGTTATACTCATCTCCTTTGCGATTCGAAGCCCATGAAGTAAAGCCTCATATTCTGCTGCATTATTAGTGCATTTAAACGAAATTTCTAGGACATATCGAAATTTATCACCTCTCGGAGATGTCAAGTCCACACCGGCTCCCGACCCTTCCAGTTGACGTGACCCATAAGAATGCAAGGTCCAGTATTTAGTGTCTGGCTTATCTGGTAGGACTTGTAACTCTGTCCAGTCATTTATAAAATCGATGAGAGCTTGAGACTTGATCGCAATTCTTGGCTCATATTTGATTTGATACGGACCCATCTCAATGACCCACTTTTCAACCCTCCCGGTTGCTTCCCTATTCTGAATAATATCAGACAAAGGTGTTGAACTGACCATAGTGATGGGATGTTCTTGAAAGTAATGTTTCAATTTACGACTAGCCATGAACACCCCGAAGACCAATTTTTGCTAGTGTGGGTACCGTTGTTTTGACTCTCTCAAGACCTTGCTCACATAGTAAACCGGCCACTATACGAGACCCTCCTTTCCTTCCAGCTTACCTTCCATAACCACGACTGCACTTACCGCCGTATTGTTGGCAGCAATATATAATAACATGGAAAGTTGCTTTTTCAAGGCTTCCACTGCATCATTAGCCTCTTAATTCCAAACAAAATTGTCGGTTTTCTTCAAGAGATGACATAAAGGTATGTTTTTTTCACTAAGTCTGCTTATAAACCGGCTCAGGGCAGCAACACAACCTGTCAATTTATGAACATCCTTCAGGCAAACCGGTTTTTCAGGTTATTTATAGCCTGAATTTTTGTGGGTTTGCTTCTATTCCTCTCTCTGAAATACTGAAACCCAGTAATTTCCCAGCAGGTACTCTAAAAACACATTTTGTTGGATTAAGCTTCATCTGGTATCTGCGTAAACTAGCAATTGTTTCCTCCAGGTCTGAGATCAGGGTGTCACCTTTTTGAGACTTGATAACTATGTCATCCACATAATCGTGAATGTTTCGCCCAATATGTTTTTCCATACAATTCTGGATGCACCTTTGATAAGTTTCTCCTGCATTTTTTAATCCAAAAGGCATTGAAGTATAACAAAATGCTCCAAAGGGTGTGATGAATGAGGTCTTCTCTTGATCCTCTTCTTTCATTTTGATCTGATGATAACCTGAGTAAGCATCCAGGTAACATAGCAGTTCGCAACCAGCCGTAGAGTCTATAATCTGATCAATGCGAGGTAAGGCGAACGGATCCTTAGGACATGCTTTGTTCAGGTCTGGGTAATCTATACACATTCTCTAGGTCCAGTTTTTCTTTAGGACGAGAACTGGATTGGCTAACCACTTTGGATGTAACACTTCCACTATAAAACCAGCTGCCAGAAGTCTGGCTATTTCTTCTCTCGTCATTGAAACGATGGAGGAACTGAGGAATCGGTTTCAGGTTAGGGTCCACATTCAAACTATGCTCAGCAAGTTCCCTTGGAACACCTGGCATGTTAGAAGGTTTCCATGCAAAGATGTCCCAGTTCTCGAGGAAGAACTTGATGAGCGCGCTTTCCTATTTGTCAGTCATATGAGGACCCACGCTGAACTGCTTAGATGAGTCACCTGGGGTGAAATCCACCAGCTTAGTATCTTTAGCGGATTTAAACTTTAATTTGGACTCAGCTGATGGCTTCTTGAGCGAGGTCATATCCTCTGGGCCGACCTGTAATTTATATAACTTCAACTCCTCATCTACACAAGCTGATTCTGTATAAGTTGCATCACCTTCTTCACACTCCAGAGCTATGTCTCTATCTCCATTGACAGTAATATTTCCATGAGGCCCCGGCATCTTCAGTTTAAGATACACATAACAGGATCTTGCCATAAACTTGGCATAAGCCAGCCTCCCAAATAAGGCATGATACGGACTTTTGAACTTGACAACTTCGAAAGCCAACCTCTTTGTCCTGTAATTTTCAAATACTCCGAAGGAAACTTCAAGATATAGTTTTCCAATAGGCTGCACGGACATACCAGGTACGATTCCATGAAATACGGTTGATGATGGCTGAAGCTGTTTTTCTTACAGGTTCATCCTTTTGAAAGTATCATAATAAAGTATATTTATGCTGCTTCCTCCATCCATCAACACCTTCTCTAGCCTATATCCTCCAAATTGCGGAGCAACAACCAAATACAGGCTTCCCGGGTTATCAACACGTGGAGGATGGTATGCTCGGCTCTAGGTTATGGGTTGCGCTGACCAATTCAACCACCTAGGAACAACAGGAGCTACTGCATTGACCGCGCTCTTCTGCACCTTTCTCTCTCTCGTGCATGAACTGGTGGTAAATACATGATACTGACTAGAACTAAATTGCTTCAGATTGGTTTGAAACCCAGAACTTCCTCCTTGGTGACTGCCACCCGGGTTAGTTCCTTGGTTACCCTGACCATGATGACCCAGATTATGATTTCCAGGTCCGAAATTGCAGGTTCCCGGATGACCACCTTCCATGTTACCTAGGTTGCCACCTCCATTGTTTCCTAGTCCATAGTTATTGTTTCCACTAGGTCTGAAGCCCTGCATTATGAAACATTTTTCCCAAGACTGATTTGCTGCCTTTCCATTTTTGTTGTGATGGTGGCACTGGTCCCTTTAAAGCCTGTTGTGCCTGCGCAAAACTGTTTGGTCAAATTTTTTGATTTCCTCTGAGATTATTACCCTGACGTTTCTTATTATAACCTGTATTTGTATTTGCCACAAAATCCGAGGTTCCTTCCTCGTTATTGCGCTTGTTATTATTCTGATCTGGGAATTTCCGTTACTCTGATTTGGGTTCTGGCTACCCTTGGTCCCAGTTTTCTTCCCCTTTGCGGACTTCTCATCATCTAAATCCGCATCTTTTGTTTTGTCAGATTCTGCATACTTGGTTATAGTATCCATCAACTCACTTTATATTGCTCACGTGCCGCTTAATACGTCCTAGCTTATGTTTCAATGGGTCAAATATGCAATTTCTCTCCACGGCTATGACTGCTTGCTGGACTGTGAGTTCCACAGACGAATGAATGATTTCCGCAACGAGCCGCGACCAATGTTGAGCAGACTCTCCTTCCTTATGAACAGAATTTTCCAAATCTATAATTTTCGTTGGACGTTTGCATGTTCCTTGAATTTTTTTCATGAACTGATCTTTCAGCTCTTACCAGCTATTGATCAAATTTGCGGGCAAGTTTTTTAACCAGGACTTTGCAGCTCCTTCTAACATCACACTTAGGTATCGTGCACACACTCTATCACTTACCTCGAATATCTCCCTTGCCATCTCATACCCTTCTATCCAATCTGCGGGTTCCATGTCTGGGGTATAATTTACAACTCTACGAGGTCCTTTAAAATCATATGGTATTCTTTCGTTCCTTATTGCAGGCCCAAGGCATTGAATTCCAATTCTGCAAGACCCAGTCGGAGCTGGGTTCAAGACTAAATTCTGAACCAGAACCTAAACATGACCCAGATTTCTGTTTTCTGGTTCTGTAACCCTATGTCCCGCACTTATAACTCCAGGTGCGTGTGATACAGTCCGCCTGGGTGGAATAGGCTGTTGCCGGTTTGCGTTGCTAGAGCCAGCCGGGACAGGTGAGTTTCCATGGTGACTTCTCGGTAAAGAATTCCTATTGTTGTAGGGAGTTGAATGTATCTTCTCCTGGTTACTATAATTCATTTGTCGAACCACTTTTGTTTGTAATATCTCAATTGCTCTCCTGGCTTCAATTCCTATGGGATTATTTCGGTCGACTGGAATTCGAGCCAGACTATTCGTAGCCGGCCGAATATTATCTATGGGATTGTTGAAATGACCCTACGACGTATGAAACCTCTCTTGTGGGGGCTGCTCATGGACCGGAGCAGGGTTCGGGTTTCCGTGCAGTTCGATAGGTGGTTGAAAACGCACCGGCTGAAATGGGACAGGGAAACCTGGTGGAATTATTGGATGAACCGGCCCAGCCGGGTTTGGTGCACCAGGCGTCCCAGTTGGAGATGAGAATAAGTTCGGAAGATTGGTCGGTCCTAGTCCAACGCCAAATTCATTATTCAACCGGGTATGGTGACGCCTATTCTATATTGAGGCTAGCTCCCTCTGTCTGAAATTCAAATGAATCCCTTCTCTTTTCAGACGTATTGCTTCCTCCAAGACTTCTGACCGTGCTTTATTTATGCATTTTACATCTATTTTGATCTCCCGACGGGCGCGAGTCAGTTCCTGTCGAAGTCTCTCGATCTCTGCGTTGCGTTGTACCAAATTCTCTGGTGTAATTGGTGTAACCAGGATCTTGTTCAGAGAGTCCATTGTTGCTATCGGCTCAGGCCTTGGGTTATGCGGCGCAGGCTCTGTTAAATCAATAACTAGCTCTACGGGCCCAGAGCTCGCCGGCCCAGGCCTTGTTGGTAGGGCTGCCCCTGGCTCAGCGAGCGCAGAACCTGAAACTCCCAGGTCTCCTAGGACCGGGTTTCAAGTTGAAACTTTATTTGTAATCAAGTTTCCACTGGCATCATACCTAGGTTCCGTTTGTCGCGATGGTCCAGCCATGGAGACAATTACATGATGAACCGTTTCTGTCAGACTTTGCAGATCCGGTTCAAGACCTCCACCCAGCCGATCTTAAAAAACTTGGTGGATAGAACAAGTCTCATCGTGGTCATCATTGCTCCCAACCGGAGGATTCACCACCAGAGTGTATGATCGTGGCCTCCAGAAACTGAATCTGACACTACTAGGAAAAGGTTAATCTGTGACGCACAAAAATTGCATACCCGTGACGCACCATGGTGCGCCACGCCTATCACGCCGCGCCTATTAAAATAGCCTGTGACGCACCACATTTTGGTGCGTCACGGCTATCTTGTTTACCCGTGGCGCACCGCCTGTTTGGTGCGTCACGGCTATCTTTAGTTACCCGTGGTGCACCTCATGCCTGGTGCGTCACGGCTATTGATTTTGAAATTAAAAAAAAAGGCGGGACAGATCCAGATCTAGATCCAGATCTGGATCTGGCCGCCCAAAATTTTGAAATTTTGAAAAACGAAAACAGAGAGGCCGGAGTGGAGGGTGGTTGCCGGAGTGGAGGTGGCCGCCGGAGACGAGATGGCCACGGTAGTGGAGGAGGACGCCGGAGAGGAGGTGCCCGCGGTAGTGTCGAAGGCCGCCGAAGAGGAGGTCGCCGGAGAGGAGGTGGCCGCCGGAGTAGAGGAGGCTGCCGGAGTAGAGGTTGCCGGAGTGGACACGAGGATGTGGTCGCCGGAGTGGATGTGAGGTGGTGGTGGTGGTGGTGGTGGTGGTTGTGGTGGTGGTGGTTGTTGTTGTGGTGGTGTTGGTGGTGGTGGTAGGAGGAGGAAGGGAGAAGAGAGAAAGAAGAGAGAATGGAGAGTGGAGGAACGAGAAAGAAGAAATGAGAGAGGAATGGAGAAGAGTGGAGGAAGGAGGAGGAAGGGGAGTATATATAGGTGGGGGGCCTCTCCCGGGTTTGAAATTCAAAAATCCTGCCCAGAGTGACGCATGTCGCACCCGGACTTCTATAGGATACTCACCGTATGAACTGAACAGTATTCTGATGGGATTACGGGGCTTTCCGGCACCCGCGTCCTCTTACGAGTAGGCCAACACTTATGTGTGACAACCCATCGCTACTGTTCACCGTCGATGTAAACTATCCTGTAGAAATCAGGACACTACCATTGACGTACTTCATATCATACACACATGGTACGTCAACGGCTTTGAACAAAAGGATAACACAACATGCCTCTACGACACAAAAGATTGAAATAAGTTGCAATTGGCCCTCACTAGGGCAGAGATAGCAAATACAATCATCCAGAGGACACATGTCCCAACATAGCATCATTACATCTCAGCGGAAGCATTCAAAGGGGTCTGAGTACAGACAAAATCCAAATAGGCTTAAGAAGCCGGAAACTGAAATAAAGACGGAGCCCATCCACGATGTCTCGGATCCTGCCCGGGCCGGGTCCGCTAACTACTCGTCAGCAGCCTCGTCAAACTCCACGTAGTAGCCGTCACCTGGATCCTCGTAATCGTAGTCTGTGAAAACCACAGCCCCAAATGGGTCAGTACATAGACGTACTGGCAAGCAAGACTCACAGTTCACCAAAGTATAGCCCGTCAACACAAGCACAGATGACTTGGGTACAACGGAGAGAAAGGGGTATATAAGATGCTGCAACTGGCTGCGCTAACCAACTACAGAGATTCTATCTCTTCCAACTATCAGAAAGGGGATAAGATCGAGTATTGTAACCAACTAAAAGATAACATCAAACAAACCCATCCTGGATCTCGCCCCTTATCCAAAGAAGCAATCCGAGGATAACTCACACAGTTGGATTAAGATGAAACAAGTTATTGTGACAATAATCCTATTACTAGTCAAATTGATAATCATGGGGTGTGAGATTGTGAATCATTAGGTTTAAGTAGTCCTGAGTACTTGTTAGCCAGTACTTTCACCAAGTTAACCATAACCGCGGAAAACACGGCTTCTCGAGAAGATTATCCCTGCAGGGTTGCACCAATTTGGCCGTACACGTATGAATAACCCGTCAGATGGGATGCCTCCCACCAAGCGGGGCACTCAACACAACTCAACTCTTCTTCGCATCAAGCCCAAAGCACCTTGGGCGCACGGCTAATCAAGCCCCGAAGAAAAGGGACCCTCGTAGCACTCTAAGACCGTGTCCCCCTATATGCCGACTACGAAAGTTCCACCCTGCGCTGGGCTCGCAAAAACATGCATGCGACAAATAGAAAGCACGAACTAAATGAGATGATTTGGACGAGATGCGAATCGAATTAAATTGAGGGGGGCGCCCATACTCGCTTCCCACATGCGGGTAGTGCGCTCATCATGGATCAGTAGACAAGACCCTTTTCCTATTAGGGTCGACACTAGCAGGCCTCAAAACCACACAGGGCCTCCTGCCGGTGCCTTATCATCAAATTATTATTAAGTAATAACATTAGCATGATTGATTGATTGATTAAACATCGAGCCCCAGAACATAATGAAATATAGTAACTGAAAGTAACGGATAACAGACTCGAGCAAAACAACCTAAGCATACTAGTGAGACACTGGCTCAATCAATAGGGTTGTAGGAGGGGTGGTGAGGCAATATCAGGGTTAAAGGATTCATGTGATAGGTTCGTAACAGAAACAACTACCACTAAGGCTAGCAAAAATAGACAACGGAAAGTATCGGTAACCAGGGTTGAAAGGAACACAATGGTTCATGTGAGTGATAACTTGCCTGCAGACTCAACAGCCGGGTACTGAGCTAGATCCTCAGAAGGGGTGCTGTAAGGATCGTCTGTCTCAACGTCGTCGTCTATTCGAGAAGAGGCAAACAAACAAAACAAGAATGTAAACAATCATTGTCATGGCATTGTGCACAATCAAGATAATGCATGACAAGTTATTGGTTGCATCAAAATAAGCTAGCTAACATGATAACACAATTTAAATGGACCCCTATGCTAAAATGAGTTGCATATGGAAAAGGTCCATAATTAAGTGGAACAAATGATTTACAATTAATTATTATGTGAAAGTTGTTATCATCATGCATGCATGATGGTAACAACAAAAATAACAACAAATAACAATAATAGATGCAAGTAATAAAAGGGTTTAACAAGTTTTGGAAATTATTTATTAAGTTTGGAAATTTTGGTTACTTAAACATGTCACACAAACAATTATTTGTTTTCATCAATTCAAAGTGTGCAGAACTATTAACAAAATTTATATTTGAAAAGAACATCAAATTTTAGTTGGATTACATGTTTCAAATATTGAAATTTGAATTAGGATGAATTTATTATGAATTAAACAATATTAAACAAGTTTTAATTGAATTTAAAACAAGTTTGAATTTTATTTGAATTTTATTTATTCAAAACATAATTTCAAACTCACATTTGAAAAGTTCACACTTTGATGGTTTGAAACATATTTTGCATGTTCAAAAAATATTTTATTTTGAGCAAGTTATGATTTTTATCAAATTTAAATGAATTAAACAAGTATTAAATTATTTAGACAATTTAAATTATTCAAACACTGAAACAAATTTTATATTTGAATAGGATTTTCAAAATGGTATGAAAAACATATTTTATTTGCCTTATTTGGAATTAGTATGACTTATTTATGAATTGTTGCAAATTACAGTTGAATTATTTGAATTCAAATTTAAATTGCATTTTTAAATTTCAAAACAGGAAAAAAATGTTTCCAAAAGATAGAGAATTTAATTTAGACCAGTGTGGATATTTTATTTCCATTTTTTAGAGTTATAAAATAAAAGATATTAAGGTTTCAAAACCAGGGGCCAATCTGTGATTTAATTGGACCTAGTTTGAAAAACAGAAAGCTTGCAAAAACGTTTACACCCACTGGAAACGCACCCAGACGCTGCCAGGGGGGCCCCGTGGGCTCACTGTGCCCGCGTGGCACACGAGTGGCTGACGGCTGGGCCCTGGCTGTCAGCACTCCAACGAAAAAAGGTGGGGATTTTATTCCCGTGAGGCCGCGGGTCGAACTCGCGACCGCGCGCTCGCACACGTACGCTCTGAACCACTACAGCTGCTCGCATTCGTTGTCAGATAACAGGCACGCAGTAAGGATATAGTTACGCGGGCGCTACTGAACTTTTCTGACGAGCGTGCGCTTCCGCGACACTGACAGAGAAACACGGCTAATCGGCGGCGAGCTACGATAGATTGTTGCCGTGCGTTGCTTGCTGGGCGTGTGCGTGTGATGATCTGGGGGTGCAGGTGCTGGAGCAACAGATGGAGAGGGGATCGTGGTGGCTGCTCACCGTGGGGCGTCGAGGAAGCAGAAGGTTGAGGTGGCGCGGCCGGCGGCGATGACGGAGACGGCGTCGTGGATCCAGTGACTCCCCGTGCCCTCGCAGGTGTCCAACGTGTAGAGGAGGAAGAGGCGGCTCGGTTCCAATAGATGGATAGGGAGTGGGGAGGCTAGGTGGGCGGCGCCATCGGGAAGTTCAGAGAGCTCATCTCCGGCGAGGGTTTCAGACGGACAGAGAGGAGACTGCGAGGAGGAAAATGGCGGCGCGGCGCGGGGAGCGAGGGAGGCTAGGGCTAGGGCATCTGCCAGGGGGCTTAGGGGGGATATATAGGGCGCGGCGGCATCTCCTGGCCGTCGGGATCGCCGTACTGTCGCGGTGGCGCAACGGATGCGCTGCCGTACTCCAAACAGATGGAGTGCACGCTTTACGAAGCGGTACGCGCGCGCTAGGCAGGCTGGGCTGCGCGCGGGATGGATTAGGTGGGCTGGGTAGCGCTTAGCTGCCGCGCGCGCAGCAGTTTTTTTTTTCTCCTTTTCTTTTTCTGTTTTTTTTTTTTTTTTTTGCTGAAAACAGATTTGGAAGAATTTGATGATTTGTAGGTTAATAAAAATTCCAGAAAAATTAGGTTAAGCCTTTTAAAACATTAGCAAACAAATGCCAATATTGATTTGCAAAAAGTTGACATTTAAAATGATGTTTGTATTTGAATCCAAATTTGAAAGAATTTAAATATTAAATAAACCTTATTGAAAACAACATTTTTAATAGGGTTACCCCTAAGAATTAATGTGATTAAGGAGTACATTTGTTTGGTGAATTCCATGGATTCAAAAGGGTACTGATTTGAAATACATTTGGTTTGAATTTGAAGTGATTTAGAATTAATTGATTGGATTAATGGTTTGATTAAAACCAACAATTTAATAGGGTGAACCCTGTTATTAGTTGGATTAGAATTATTGGAATGGTTTGATATTTTATAATGCCCAAATGAGGTGTTGTTGAATTTGAGTTTGAGTTTGAAAACAATTTGGGAATTATTTATTTGAAATAAAAGCACCATTCTATTAAGTGATCCATAATGAGAATTATGACAACAAATAGATGGTTTTTATTTGTGATTTTTTGTTTCAAATGTTGTAACAGAGCAAGTATGAAAATAACCATTTGAACTTTGTTTGATGTTTCATTATGAAAACAAGATAAAACAGCTGCAAAACAAATAGTAACAAATGCAAACAAATAATTAAACATGATGACATGATGCAATACTTGAAATAAAACAATAAATCAAACATTCTAAGGGATATTTCATACTTGGGATGTTACAACGCACCATACATGTGGTGCGTCACGCCTATCTTTTTTTTATTTTTTTTTATTTTGTAGGAAAAAAGCTTCTGTCTCAAATAAATTTTTTTCCTTTCGGAATTTGGAGAATCTAAAAAAGGCTCACAGACCATAGGTTGAGTTACTTTTTTTCTCTAGTTTCCGTTGGTATATTGAACTTTAAATTCCGACATCGTATGCAAAAGTTATGCCCATTTTACTTTTTAATGAACTTTTGCTCAGAAAATCTAAATTCAAATTTTGAATTTGTTAAAAAAGTATACATTAAACTCTCCGTGCATCTATAAGGAATTTCTTTTCTGATGATTTTTAGAAATGGAATTATTCCGTGACAAAACTAGAAAGGCGGTCCGGGGGGGGGAGGGAAAATTTCGGTGGATGGCATAGCCATAACGCACCATATGTTTGGTGTGTCGCGCCTATTTCAATACGCGTGATGCACCAAACATATGGTGCGTCACGGCTATCTTTGCCCACGGCTATGCCCTTAGGCCCCTTGCCGCCCAACACCCACCTATAGCCGTGACGCACCGTATGTTTGGTGCGTCACGGCTATGCCGTTAGGCGTGACGCACCGAGGCCCACTAGTGTGTGGTGCGCCACGGGTACATTGCCGTGACACACCAAGAATGTGGTGCATCACGGGTATGATTACTCCTATAGCTGTTTTCCTAGTAGTGTGACTCTTGTTCTGGATCCGGGCCAGTTCCTCGTACGAAACCGACAAAAACGTGGATCCTGCCAAAGGGACTTGAAACCCTGATTCCACGAAAGGGAACTCTGGACCCCACGTATCGTGGTTATAGTAGTTTCCACAACCGCTCCTCCTGAGCCGGGCTATTGCGAACTTCTCGATCCCAGGTAGGGCTCCTTCCGAAAAGACGACGCTTCCGCGAGCCGGCCCCACGGTGGGTGCCAACTGTCGTGGGGTTTTCCCGGCAAGTATTCTCATCTGAGAACTAGATTGTGAGGCCATTGCTACTGAGCGAAGCTTCGAAATGGTTAGGGCGGAAACGAGAGACGCGAGTTTACCCAGGTTCGGCCACTCTATTGAGGGTAAAACCTACTCCTGCTTTCTTACTATGGGGAAAAAATGTCTCGATTACAAATGGGGATTCTGGCTCTCAATGTCTCGAGATACCTAGCTATTGACTTAGAACATGTCCCTCTACGCCCTAGGGTCTCTATTACATAGTGGGCGAGCCCTCCGGGTTACAAGGTAGTCCGGGTTATGCCCGGCGTCGGAGTCCTAGCGTAGTCCGATCTTCATGATGCTTCGTCCGGCTTATTCCATAAACCGGACGCGCCCGTCCAGCCTTGGGCCTCCGCACTTATTTCCCGGGCCCTGGGCTGGGTCTGCTTCCGCTTCTGGGTTATGCTTAAACATAACCCGGGTCTTCGTCTGCTAGCTGGCTACCTCCTGACCAGCCTCTCTCGGTTTAAACCGGTTTGAGTAGTATGAACCGGTCAGAACATTTCCGGTTCATGTGGGCAGTAGGTAAGGCTCCCCCTTCCTATTCCCCCAACAGGCGTGATCGTCTAATACCAGCAGCGCCAGCACAACAACACACTAAGAAAGCCTACGCGACGGATGCTTACGTGGTGCTGTGTGGGAAAAATACATGGTGCAGAAGGGTCGATGGTTAAACAAGAGCCAAAATCTCATTAATGACAAGAAAACTTGGTAGAAACATCGCCTCCTGCCACGCCCGAGTACCACAAGGGGTCGGAGACGAGAATCACGTTTTTGAGAGCAGATCACCCTCCCTATGTTCCACGACCTGGCCACTCTGACGTAGTGCTCGACACCCATATCAGTGGGTACGATATGAACTAAGTATTCATGGACGAAGGAAGCGAAATCAACATCATATTTGCCGAAACATTGCACCGGATGAACAAATCAATGAATAATCTTGTTGAATCCAAAAATTCGTTCTACGACATAGTACCCAGGAAACATGTCCTTCCGTTGGGCACAATTGCACTGGAGATCATCTTTAGAAACCGAAACACTTCAGGCGGGAAACAATCGATTCTGAGGTAGTCAACTAACCATCGCGGTACCATCCATACTAGGATGATCCATCTTGCCCGGTTCATGCACGTGCCGCACTACGCATACCTCATACATGATGCTCAAAATGCCACGACCCAAAGGCACCATCAGTTTTCGCAGAAATTTCAAGCGCTCAGACATCTGTGATATTCAAGTTCAGCAAGATCTCCTAGTCATTCGAGATGCAGAAGGAGCTGGCAGAGCTCGTGGTGACTAATGACTACTTGATACTCCCTGTGACCAAGAACTTTGCGCCTGTGATGGAGTTCAACGCGACTAATAACACGGATACGCACCAGGTGCACCCGATAAACCCGTCCAAGACATCTCTCCTATTGACTTGCTGATACCTTTGATCCAGATTTTCTAAATATAGTATGTATATTTTTCCCTAGTGATCCTAGGTTTATCGAACCGACAAGAAGGTTCTTTATATCGATAGGCTACAAGCCTAAGAAATTTTATATTAATTCTCATTTTACCGGACCAACTTGTTCTAACAAAAAGTGGTTGTATTCAATGGATTAAAATAGTTCAGGTGAAGAGGATGGACCTCAACAGTCCCCATGGTTAGGGACCTTGGTTTTTGTAGGGAAACAAACTCTATTGGACTACTCGGCTAGACGGAGTGCTCTCCTCCTGATTTGTATTGTGAGACGAAACATATTATAGGGTGCCGCATAGATTGGATTAGGCGCAGCTATTATCTAGGGTTGCTTGTTCTGATCTACGACCCCTACCAACCCTTATATGGGGAGCTGGTTCTTAGTAGTTGTACATCATTAGGACTTGACACTGACTCGTTTCTATCCTACCCTCACTTTCTGGGAAAGTATTTCCTTGCATATGCTTCGTCTTCGACCTGTAGTGGATTCTAGCTCCGCGGCCCAAAGATCTTTCTGGAGTGCCCTCTGATGTGTTGCACCGGGTAGGCCACCGTGGGGGTCTATTGGGCACCCCCATGTCAGTATCCATGAGTGTCTGATGGAGTCGTAGACTCGATCAACGGAGTCAAATCCGACATTAAAGCGACTCAAGTCTGTTTCCACACCTTACATGTGATACTGATAAAACTTTCCGATTAAAGGTATCTCAAGGATATGGCTCAACGGGCTTGACTCACTCAATGTATCGAGGTCAATTAATCTCACTCGAGAGAAAACACCATTGGCATACTCAAGCTTCAAGTCCCCAGGCTTGAACCCGAAAAAACCTGGGGTAACTCGACTCATGCTGCTGAGGTCATACCGAGTCGAGTTCCACTTGTCAGTTCGTTTTACACAACGTGTCCATCAGAATTTTTAGCACACCTGTTGGTATGGAAAAAAAACTCCATGTAGTGAAGCAGGGGTGCAACTCACAGGCTGTTGAAACTGATCCACATGTCTTACCTTCTTTCTACGAGCATGGCATGCAGAATTTCAACACAACTCTGCGATCTAGGGAACAAAGTGCATCAGCACAATTATCTCGAGTCCCAGGTGTGGACTTCATATGCCTTGTACAAGTCAGTTAAATCCTGAGTGACTTTTCCGATCACTCGACCCTTCTTTCTAATAGGTGAGCACATCACCTCATGATGTATCACTCTGTCTTTTCTGTCAGATGACAAGATGCTACTGGAACATGCTTGTCCTGTCAGAGATTACTCGCTCGAGTGATATTTGACAAGCCTTTGATAGTTCGGTGCGCGATAATCTAGGAGATTTTAGTAAATTCCCCTTGATTTTCGCGCATAGTGGGCTCTAGCCGCCACGAGTCAGCCCAGATTTTACTACGGGGCACCGAAGGTGGGGATTTTACCAATCCCCTTATAAATACGGGTGGAAGGGCAATAACTTTCTCCCTCTTTTCCCTCGTGCCCGCACCTCTTCTTTTCCTCAGAGAGCGCTTCCATAGCCACACCTCCGAGCTTAGGTCGTGCAGTCATGGGGAAGACCAGGAAGAATGTCAGCGCCTCCGTGGCTAGCATCGTCGATGCACCTAAAAGAAGGGGCAGAAAATGGTCTAAGTCCATCGGGCTTTCCAAGATTCTGCCTTCCCTTGAACGCGAAGGTCTCATGAAGCCCATGTCAAAGAAGGCATGGCGGCGCCCTGGGCAAGAAGCTCGTCCATGCCGATAGTCGACGAATGTGTGGCCTTCATAGACCACATCATAAGGGGAGTTTCTTTCCCCCTGTATACCTTTCTTCTCTCTATTGTGCGCGTACGGCGTGTACCATGTACCACCTAACTCTATTCAACATATCGTGTGTTTCTTTGTTCTATGCGAGTGCTGCCTCGACATAGCACCCCACTAGGACCTATTCATGCGGCTCTGTGTCGTAAAGGCCCAACCGAGAAAGGATAACCCTCATGAAGTCAGGGGTTGCAACATCCAGATCAACCCGAAAGACGGCTATTTTAAGATGGATTTCTTGGACTCAGTCACTAGCTGGAGGACCCGATGGTTCTACGCCAGGGAATCGCCCGCCTCCACCGGAGAGCCCACGGTCAATCTAGAGAGGTCAGTCACTCAGAGGAGCTCCTGGAGAAACCAACTAATAAACGAAGAGGTGGAGCAAACTTACCTTCTGATGTCCTAGATATCAGCCCTGAAGAGTCGTGGCCTCACTGGAACCCACTTGGCTGGAGTATTTCTCAAGCGCCGAATGCAACCCCTTCAGGCTAGGACCAGCCCACATAGGCTTATTTGGGCGTCGGCGACCCAAACAAGCTGTGCAAGGAGGAGCTCTCTAGAAATGAGCTGAAGACCTGTCTGCGAAACATTACTCGAGTCAAGGAGTCGGATCCATCGACTTGACTCCAGCCATTCCTCCATTTTTATATGTGTACAAGCTGACAGTGGTGAGCTCATACTTCTTTCACTCTGCACTAATTTTTCCTTTTTCCTTTCGAGTCGATGTCTTGCTTCCTTTTCTGAAGTTCTTACTCAGTCTTTTCCGAGAATCAGGACATTGCTCCCAGCAATCCACCCAAAGTAGGCACCATGGAGGTTATGCAAGGTTTGGCTGTAGACATGCAGACCGACCTTGACACCATTCTTTTAACCGTGACTGCCCACTCTTCGAGGGATGGGGATGACGCGGATGACGATACGCGAGGATTTGTTGATGACTCGAGGGCGAATCAAAAAATGCACTCGAGCAGACATTGGCCAGGAAGAAGCTACTTCGAGGGACTCCAGCTCCTCGAGTGCTACTAAGGGCAGGGAGGCAAATGAGGCTATCTTCTCCGTTCCTCTGGCATTCAGACCACTAGCTGTCTCTCAGCATACAGCCACTTCTTCGCAGCCTCCCCTTGCCAAGAAACCCTGTCACTTGTTCAGCTTGGGCACGCCCTCCAGCGGGTAAGTCTCCCTTACTGACTTCCACCTTTGCTTATCTTTGTTTTCTTGCTTGATCTAGCTTTTCTTTAATTTTGGCTCGGTGAACCTACAAAGGCTCTGACTCCTTTCCCAAAAGGAACTAGTTCGGGTGCCTCTTTGGAGGTCAAAATAGTTCCTGCTTCGGCTCCCTTTCTAGCTACAAAGGACAAGGGAGTTCTCCAGAAGGCAGCGCCCGTGGACCCAACTGTTTCCGAAGCTGGCCCAGGCCAACTTGCGTCCTCCCCTCTAAGGATCTTTAGGCCCATCGGTCCCTTATCTGATATAGAAACATTGGCTATAGAATTCCAGGTTGCTCAACATGTGAGATTTCCCGTTTTATTGTTATGTTTTATCCTTCTGCTTGTACCGTCGGGTGCGCGACCAACACTCCCGATGGGAGTAGCCCCCGAGTCTATGTTTGGCTGCTTGTAGTCGAGCGTAGACTTGAGACTTGTACCTTGTGATTTGACCCGATCATTTCTTATTTCTTTTAGACCTTTATGAAGTGTATGAAGGAACTAAGCGCTCGATTCCTCAACATTGGGAGGGAGAGAGATACAAGTACCTTCAACTTCAACAAGGCCAAAGGTATCTAGTCCAACGAGTCATGTAGTGTTTTCGTTTCTGTCTATTAATTGATTAGTTCTTCTAACATACCTTCTTACTCTAGAACTCTTAGGCACCACTCCGCCGAGAAGGGTGTGGGCTCTCACTCGAGTCAAGGAACTTGAGGAGCAGGTGGCAGCCCTTCATGAGGAGTCCACTACCACAAGGAGAGAGTCTAGGTTGCCACTCGTAGGGCGGATGAAGCCAAGCAAAGAGAGAAAGAAGCTGTAAAGCAGGCCGCGGATATGGCGGAGGGCTTGGTTTCTTGACTCCAAGCCATGAAAGATTCTTTAACATGTATGCGCCCTCCTTCACTTGTACTTCTTCATGTGTATCTAGATGTCTTTTATCTATTGATGAGCTATATTGTTGTAGTGCAAAGACCTTGGATAGCCCACCTAATCTTAACGCTCGCAACCGGGAGGGTGCACTCCTGGACGCAGTTACTTCCTCTGAGGAGCAAGTATCGATGGACAAGGAGGCACTCGCGAGGCTCCAAAGTGTAATTGTATCCTTCCATGAGTCCATTGTTCCAGGCCATGACGTGCCGCCCACTGTTGATGCTTTGATAGGCGTGTTCTTCAACGATTATCTTGGCTGAATTTAGTCGGGAGTGATACGTCATAAATGTATCCATAATTTCTGATGTTCCATGTTGTTTTCATAGTATATGCTACATGTTTCCTTTACACTTTATGCCTTTTTATCGATTTTATGGGACTAACCTATTGACAAGATTCCACAGAGATAGTTCTTGTTTTCTGTTGTTGTTAGTTTTAGAAAAGTTGTTCTGGAAATATTCTCGGAATTCGACGATTCGAAGCCCGGAAGTCTTAGAATTCTGTCGCGCACACGGAGTCCGGAAGGGGGCCAAAGGGTCCCCCACACCATAGGGCGGCGCCCCCCTCTGGCTGCGCCTGGGGGTGGTGAGGGCCCTCTGGCCTCCCACCGATGCTGCCCTCTCGTCTATTTCTACCTCTCGGGAGGTTAACCCTAAGGACCCCGAGCCTTTTCCACCAAAAACATCTACAGCCGCCGTCATCGTCAACCCTAGTTCGGGAGGGTTCTGGACCTCTCCTCGGCAACCGGTCGGTAGGGGGAATCATCACCGGAGGGCTCTACATCACCATGCCCGCCTCCGGAGTCATACGTGAGTAGTTCATCCTTGGACACCGGGTCCATAGCAGTACTTAGATGGTTGTTCTCTCCTCTTTATGCCTCATGTTTAGATTTTGTGTGCTGGCCTACATGATCAAGATCATCTTATTGTAATGCTACATGCTGTGTTTGCTGGGATCCAATGAATATTGAATGCTATGTCCAATGATTATCAATCTATCATGTTCTTTCATGTGTATGTTATTATGATGTTGCATGCTCTCCGTTTCTAGTAGATGCGCTGGCCAAGTAGATGCTTGTAACTCCAAGAGGGAGTATTTATGCTCGATAGTGGGCTCATGCCTCCCTTTCACTCATGTTCGAGTGACATAAATGTAACGGGTGGGGGTGTGCTGTTGTCATTAGGGAGAAAACAACAATGTTTACATTACACACTTTGCTTAATCCAATTATATGTTGCTTGCAACTTCATACCCAAAGTTTGCTCGGATGACACTCCGAGGGAAGATTACTAGTCATAGATGTAGTTGGATGACGGTCTATGTATTTTGTTGTAATGCCCGCATGAATCACATAGTAATCATCATGTCATGCATATGCACTACGGTGCAACCTTTATATCGGTCAATTGCCCAACTGTAATTTGTTCACCCGAAATGCTATCTATCTGTTTTGGAGAGGCACCACTAATGAACTATGAAGCCCGGTCCATTTCCTCTATACTGATAATACAACCACTGACGAAGGCATGGATCCTGGGCCCTACGAATAAGGGCACCCCCTCTCGCACCTTCTAACCAAGGCCCAACAGGAAGCGCCCTTGGAGTACTCTAGAAGGCCCATGAAAAGCCCACTCGCATCAACTTGCGGGCTAAGTTAGGAACTGTAACCAACTCAAGCTAGGGTTTGTATCCTCTCCGGGTTGGACTCGAGACCTGGCTATCTATATAAAGCCAGGAGAGCCTCAAAGGAGAGGACCAAGTATTACCGCACGACCACAAAAGCCTTGAAACTCGAGATCTACTCTCGATTCGAGCACCTGTAATCGATCTCATCGTTTAATACAGATCAGCAGAAGGCAGGAGTAAGGGTTTTACCTCTTCGAGGGCCCCGAACCTGGGTAAATATCGCCTCCCTGTCTAGCCGACGATTCCACCAGCGCCTATGACATCTCCTAGTCGAAACCCGATAGGGTCACCTGAGGGATTTGCGGAGCCAGAGCTTCGACAATTGGCGCCGACCGTGGGGGAGCGCGGGCGCTGGATCACCGGCATCTTCGGCTTCATCGACATCCAACTCCCGTTGGAAACCATCGATTACGGCTCCGAACAATCCTGTACGGATCGGATCCGTCATAGTCACGCCTCACTCGCCGGAATCACGTCCGGTATTCGAGGATCTGGAGAAGAGCGTCACCTTGACGTTCGGAAGCTTTAACTTCATGGCAAACCGAGACGGGATCCTCCACTTCTCGGATGAATCTGAACCCGAATATGGAGCCGTCAACTCGCGCTTCCATGTGGAGAAAAGCGGCGAGTCCATCCGCTTCAACGCGATCGACTACCACGCACTTTCGACAGAGGAACCCTCTCGGGTGCAAAGAACCTCCCGATCTACGCCTAGGACACACGGGCCACAACTGGCCCAAGTCTGCATGGCAGGATCGGAACAGCCCTCGGAAACTGAATATAGCGCAACCGAGCGCGATCTAATCGGCGTCTCGCGGGAAGCCTGGAAAAAGAGCAAAGGAATCCATGCGAAAGAGTCAACCACCCGCAGCAGGTGCCACGCAAGAAGACCTAACCGCCTACCACTATCACCTAGTGAGAGCGGCCTCAAACATCAAGGACGCCCGAGCAGATCTAGCCCGCCGCAAGAGAGCGGCGGATGAGTCAAGCCTACGTCGAGCCGAGCTGTCCCTTGCCCCTTCGGTCGGTACCCGACCCGCGGGAAAAGGACCCGCAGCATCAACAAGGGACCACGAATCCATGGCTGGGACCCACAGGTCCACCACATCTTCTTTCATGAGGGTTGACGACGACGGGAACGTCTACCCGCAAACTCCAGCCGCCGCAATTCTAGCCGCGGCCACCTACATGCAGATGAACCAACCAACGGACAGCGATCCTCGGGTGGAACAATACAAGCACATCCGCAAAGGTTAGGGCTGGCCGCCGCAAGGCTCGCCTCCCAAGATCGCAAGGAACAACTGGAGAAGGCGCGACAAGAGAAGGACAAAGACAAAGACGCGCCCCGCAGGCATAGGAGCTCCTCTCCAAGAAAGGATAAATCGCCACGTCGTGGCCGCGGAAAAGAAGCCCCGGCGCCGCGGCGACAAGCCGAAGCAGCAGCGAAGACAGCCCGAGAGACAAAGATTCGCGGCATCACGGCAGCCGCTCGAGAAAAAGAAGCAAAGAACCAAGGAAAGATAGCGACCGCGACCGGTCCGGGTACGACGCGCGATCCGATCTCGCCCAGAAGAAAGTGGATAAAGCAAGGGCCTCACGGTACCCGCGAACGCTCCTCATCCGGGTCTTCGGACGACGAAACTTGCGGAGCACTTTGCTTTGCTCGCAGTATTCGCGAAGCGCCTCTACCCAAGAGATTCAAGCTCAGCTCGGAGGTGACAAAATACGATGGCTCACTTGAGCCCTCCCAGTGGTTAAGCGACTACCTCACGGCAGTAAAATGCCAACGTGGTAACAAGAACACGGCCATGCAATACCTCAATTTGCACCTGGCCGGAGCGGCCCGCAGCTGGCTGGAAAGAAGACCACGATCTTGCTATGCATCATGGGACGACCTGCATCGCGATTTCTGCAAAAACTTCCAGTCGACCTATAAAAGACCAGCTACAATCGAAGAGCTACGGGCTTGCAAACAGAAAAGTGGCGAATCCACGCGAGAATACATCCAACGGTGGAACACACTCAGGAACACCGCAGGGACAATCTCTGAAGAAGTGGCGATTGAGGCCTTCGCCAAAGGAGCAAGAAGAACCGCGTTTCGAGAAGAACTCGGCAGAGCTGCGCCCAAAACCATAGGGGAGCTCATGGTTATAGCCGAAAAATGGGCCAACGGAGAAGACGCGGTACGCAATGAAAGAACATCATCACCCACACATGACGAAGACCGTCATGGGCGAAGAAAAAGAAGAAAATACTACGACCACGACGATAGAGAAGAACTAGTGGCGGCAGAGTTCACGCGAAGTCGCGACTCCGGTCGTCGTGGAAGTCGCGAATGGAGGCCAAAGGAAGAAGAAAAGTCACCCGAGGAAGACCTCGATGGATACTGCTCGCTACATCTGTTCACAGACAAGCGCACGGGCAAGACTAAGGCAACACACCTTCTCAAGGATTGCCGAAAGTTCATCGGAATCTCGGACGCGCTAGCCAAGAAAAGATTCGCCTCCACCCAAAACTATCCACCGCTACCAGGAGGCGGACAACAATTCCAGCTACCACCGCCACCACCTCCACCAGCCAACCCGAACATGGCACTCGCCGCACTGCCAGCACCACAGCAGCCAAACACGGGAGCAAATACATACCCGACTCCGCACGGACAACTCCTCGGGATGATACAGAAGGTATGCCCCTCTCGCAGAGCTCAAAAAACTAACTCGAGACAAATATGCATGGCAGTGCAGACGCCACCAACGAAGCCCGAGTACCTGAAGATGGCCGAACAGCCAATCACGTTCTCGAAGGAAGACCACCCGCCACGAGTCTATCGACCAGGACACGCCGCCCTTGTCATTCAAGCTCAAATTGGCAATTATGACCTGGCCCGCGTATTCATGGACGGCGGCAGCGGCATCAACATCATCTACGCGGATACACTCCGTCGAATGAACAAAAACCTGGACGGCCTAACGGAATCAGAAACATCCTTCCACGGGATAGTTCCGGGCAAGGCAGTACGTCCACTCGGAACAATCAACCTCGAAGTTGTGCTGGGCTCCCCACGCAACTACAGAAGGGAATTTCTGGACTTTGAAGTCGTCGACTGGCCCTCGCAGTACCACGCCATTCTTGGTCGAACAGCGTTCGCCAGATTCATGGCAGTACCACACTACGCGTACCTGAAGCTCAAGCTACCTGGCGAATACGGTGTTATCACCATCGACGGCGACTTCCAGAAGTCAGACAAGTGCGACATAGAATTCAACGAAATCGCGAAATCTTTCGGGATGCAGGAAGAACTTCAGGAGCTGGCAAAAACAACGGACCACTCCGTTATGCCCCTCACGAAGAAAAATGCACCTGAGCTGGAATTCAGTGCCAACAGCGACACTCGCAAACATCAAGTGCACCCGACAGATTCCGCCAAGACCGCGATGGTCTCCTCGACCCTCTCGCCAGCATAGGAAAGCGCGCTCGTCAAGCTCCTCCGTGAGTACTGGGAGATTTTTGCCTGGCAGCCTTCAGATATGCCAGGTATACCCAGGGAGTTTGCCGAGCACTCACTCGAAGTTTTTCCCGACGCTAAACCCATCAAACAGACGACTCGAAGATTCTCAGAGCCCAAGCAAAAGGCGTTTGGAGAAGAAGTAAATAGGCTGCTAGCCGCCAAGTTCATTAGGGAGATCAAGATATCAACCTGGTTGGCAAACCCGGTGCTGGTCCCCAAGAAGAATACGGATATCCTTCGGGTGTGCATCGACTACACGTCATTAAATAAGCACTGCCCCAAGGATAACTTCCCTCTACCACGAATCGACCAGATAGTGGACTCTACGGCAGGTTGCCAACGTCTCTCCTTCCTAGACGCCTACTCGGGATACAATCAGATCCGAATGAAAAAGGAAGATGAAGAGAAGACGGCATTCATCACACCCCACGGTGTATACTGCTACACGACAATGCCCTTCGGGCTGAAGAACGCAGGCGCAACATATCAACGTTGCATGCAGAGATGCCTCGCCAATCTCATTGGCAAGAATGTACAAGTATACGTCGACGACATCGTCATTAAAACTCGAGTAGAGGACACACTCCTTGAGGACATCAAAGAAACATTCGACGCCCTCAACGCATACCGGATCAAGCTCAACCCGACAAAATGCGTTTTCGGCGTCCCTGCAGGAAAACTTCTCGGATACCTGGTTTCTGCCAGAGGCATCGAAGCCAATCCGGAGAAAATACAAGCTATCCTCACCATGAAGGAGCCCACCAATCTACGCGGAGTTCAGCAGCTCGCAGGGCGATTAGCCGCCCTAAGCAGATTCATCGCACGATTGGGAGAGCAGGCGTTACCCTTCTACAAGTTACTGAAGAAAACAGACAAATTCGAGTGGACACCTGAAGCCAAACAAGCGTTCGCAGACTTAAAACGATCACTGCAGAGCAGGCGCGTTCTCGCAACACCGCAAGAAAAGGAGCCACTCTTTCTTTACCTAGCCGCCACGAACCAGGTCATCAGCACTGCAATTGTAGTCGAACGACCTGAAGATGGCAAGGCATATGGAGTCCAACGCCCAATATATTACATCAGCGAGGTACTCTCGCCATGCAAGCAGCGATACCCCCACTACCAGAAGCTCGCATATGGAGTTGTCCTCACAGCCCGGAAGCTCAAACATTACTTCCAGGAACACGCCATCACAGTGGTTAATGATGCGTCACTCGGGACAATCATGAACAACCCTATGGCATCCGGAAGAATAGCGAAGTGGAGCATCGAGTTGGGCGCTTGGGACATCACCTATGCGGGCCGCAACGCAGTCAAGTCTCAGGTTCTTGTGGAATTCATCAGCGAATGGACAGAACTACAAACACCCGGACCACCCGAGTACACAAGCAATTGGATCATGTATTTCGACGGGTCCAAAAGAAACGAAGGGGCAGGAGCTGGAATCGTTCTTATCTCGCCTCGTGGAGACAAACTGCACTATGTCCTGCGACTAGACTTTCCACCTGACGACCCAGCATCGAACAACGACGCGGAATATGAAGCACTGTTGCACGGAATGAAGATGGCGATTGCTTGTGGAGCTACCCGGTTGATGATCTATGGCGATTCCAACCTCATAGTGCAACAAACAATGAAAGAATGCGACGCCGTTGCTGAAAACATGATCGCGTACCGCGACATGTATAATATACTCGAAGGAAGCTTCAAAGGATGCGAGTTGAAGCATATCGCAAGATCCAGCAACGAAGAGGCGGATAGACTGGCAAACATGGGTTCCACGAATACACCCATACCGCCAGGAATATACTTCGAACGGATGGTCAAGCGATCGGTCAAATTGAAGAAAGCTGCAGAAACACCGGCAGCGCCAGAAACAGAGGTCAGCCCGCAGGTCGCGCTTATCGAGCTTATTCATAATATATCACGACAGGTTTTTCTGGTCGAGCCAGTCTGGACGCAGAAATATCTCGACTACCTGCTCAATAAACAGCTCCCAGCCGATCCACGCGAGGCTCGACAGCTAATCAGGCGTAGTAAATCCTTTCGGGTAATCAACGGAGAACTGTACAAGCAAAGCATCTCGGGCATCCTTCAGCGGTGCATCGCACCCGAAGACGGCAAAGAGCTACTCCGGGATATACACCAGGGTGACTGCGGACATCATGCTAGCTGGAGAGCAATACTGGGCAAAGCCTTTCGAGCAGGGTTCTACTGGCTAACGGCAGCCAACGATGCAAAAAACCTGGTCGACAGATGTGGCGCTTGCCAGCGATTTTCACCCAAGCCACACGCGCCAGCTACAGAGTTGCACATGATACCCATCGCCTGGCCCTTTGCCCAATGGGGGCTTGACATGGTTGGCCCACTGCGCAAATCTACTCCAGGAGGGTACACACATTTGCTGGTCGCGGTCGACAAATTTACCAAATGGATCGAGGCTATGCCAGTGACTTCGGGTAGCGCCCAATGCGCAATTAAGTTCCTCGACTCCATAGTATGCAGATTCGGGGTACCACACGACATCATCACAGACAATGGTACGAACTTCACCGCAAAGGAGACACAACAGTTCTGCGAGGAGAAAGGAATCAATCTGAAGTTCGCTTCCGTCGCCCACCCGCAAACTAATGGCCAAGTCGAGAGATCCAACGGCTTAGTTTCAGCTGGAATCAAAAAGAGATTGCTGGATCGGCTACATCCCGCTGCAGGACATTGGGCAGAGGAGCTACCCTCCGTACTTTGGAGTCTCCGAACAACTCCCAATAGGTCAACGCAATATACACCATTTTTCATGGTATACGGGGCAGAAGCCGTCCTCCCCGAAGAGGTTCGATTCAGCGCCCCACGAGTTGTAGCCTACAGCGAAGAAAGCTCCAACAAAGCTCTCGCAGAAGATATGGATGCACTCGACGAAATCCGAGACATCGCACTCGCAAGATCCGCAGTCTACCAACAATCACTGCGCAATTATCACAGTCGCCGCATACGCCATAGATCATTTGTGGTTGGCGACTTGGTGTTGCGACTGAAGCAAAAAGAAGGACACAAGCTCGAACCTCCTTGGGAAGGACCTTTCATCATACACGAAGTGATCCCAGGAGGAGCCTATCGACTGAAGAATCCAGAGACTGGAGGCATATACTCCAATCCGTGGAATATCGCGCAACTGCGCAAATTCTACCCCTAGGTTTATTTTGCAACAATAAGGCTATACTAGCCAAACTTGTAGCTCGAACACATGACTTCTCAGTCATAGCAATAAAGACATGATTCCCCTCATCATATTTACCCGACAGCTTTCACAGTTTACTACATGCTGAAAAGTTACAGGTACAAACACCCCATAAAATACACGGGGGCTACACCTACAAATATGCATCACGGAAAAAATTACAGAATACAAGGTGGCACACCTTAAATACAGTTCCTACAAACTCAAGACAAACATACAGGATATTTACATCCGATCAAATCAGTCAAAACGCTGGGCATTCTTAGCCGCCAAGACCCTATCCACTTCTTCAGAGGTCATTTGGATAATCTTCTCGGCCGCAGGACGGACAGCATCATAGTACGGCGCAATATCTTCGATTGCATAATCTGGACGCCGAGCTACGGAGTTCAAGTCTATCTCTGGTTGCCATATTCGGACAAATGAGAGAGCAACAACCGCGCCGCAAGTCATCTGATTGCGAACGCACGCGCGAACCTCTCCTTCTCGCCCAAATAACCTGAGAAGATAACTCCAGTCTTCGGGACCTCTCTCGAGTGGATAAAAAGCAGCATTCACCGCAATCAAGGCTTCGTGGAAAGAACCCACGAGAATTCTCGCCTGGCGGACTCGAAACTTCAAGGTGGCCATTACAAAACCTCGACTGCGATCAGACCAGAAGTTACTCGCATGAGGATCTGTGTTGTTAGCCCCTTGGTGAATGTGGTTTTCCACCCACTGCTTTTCTTCCCTGTCATCTGGTCTCACAACTAAGAAGCAAACGCACTCAGTAAGATCACAAATACAGCAGAGGAAAAGGCATAGGGGGCTACACTACTTACACAGTAAGTCCCTTGCAATCGAAGACAATTCACCAATCAGAAATTGCTCGCGCTCAGCCGCCAATTTCTGCTTGGAAATCGCCACGTCAGCGACTCCGCGCAGTGCTTTCAGCTTACGCTCGCCTTCCTGCACCTTATCACGAAGACCAGCTAAAGTGCCCACGGCAGCCACTAGTGGATTTACTGGATTACCACGTCCACTCGAAGATTCAGCGGCAGACACAGTCGCCTGGAAGGAGTACACGGAAAAGAAATGAGACGCCCTACTAGAGTTACTTCTAGTCGCACATTTGACTACTCGCTCGGGGGCTACTCCCATCGGGAGCCAAGGCATACACAACAAGGACGAATTCTAAACGCAAAACGCTTCGATTAAAGATCAACAAAGGTACGGGAATGCATCCCAAAATTCGTTACATCCAAACAACAGAAACAAAGGAAAAAGAGTCTACGAAGCCACGTTGGTGCTGCCACTAGCGGCAGTCGACCCTCCCTTCTTCCGAGCAAACATCTCAGATAATTTCCGAGCAAGAACAGTGGCTTGCTCGGAAAAACGAGATAGCCGTACCTTCTTGCCCGTGGAAGGGTCGACCGGCATGGACGAATAAGCCTCCTCCAGACCTTCGACTCCGTTCGCCAGAGCGAATTGAATCGCAGTCTTTGCGCCAGCTTCTGATTGAGCAACCGCGAAGGCCTCCAGGAGATCGCCTTCCGAGAAGACCTTCGACAACTCGCTCAGCGCAGGCGCAGGAGTACCGCTGGCGACAAGACGGCCATGCACTCGTGCCAAAGCTTTGGAAGCATTATCAATCAGGGAAAATATTCCCTCAGAATGCCTCCTGAGCTGCGCGAGAGTGTCGGTCAGCACGTCCACCCGCTGAATCCCAGGAATCTCCAGAGGAACATTCAGAAGATCTACGGACAGACAAAATGATGCTTAGCAAAGATCAGCAGAATGAAAAATTCAAAAACCTAAGATACTTACCCGCAAAGCGCTTGGCGAGAGGACGAAGGAACGCGACAGTGTCGTTGTCAGCCTTACTGCCGGCCTCCTCCAACTCCTTCACGGCCTTCCGCGACTCCGCAAGCTTCGTATGGAGTTCCTCCGATTGCTTACGGGAAGCTTCCAGTTCTTGCCGGGTAGTCGCCAGTTCAGCTTCCTGGGCAGTTACCTGCTCTGAAAGTTTAGTCTTTTCAGACTCTGCGAATTCGGCTCGAGCTGCACAAAGGATGTTAATCAGAAATCAAGAATGGATGACACACGAAAGCCAAAGAGATAACGAAACTTACCTTTAAGGAGGTCGCCTTCAGATTTGAGTCGGCTAACTTCTGATCGAAGCGACTCGCAATCTGTTTCGGCCAGAACGACGCGGCGACCGATCGCCGCAAGGGAATCGACGAGCGACTGTGAAAGCACGAAGATAAAGAATTAGAAGAAAAGAGGTTTGAGCCTGTACCCGATTATTTACAATCGACTACAGCCTCGGGGGCTACTCCCATCGGGAGCACTGCCGTGCACCCGAAGAAGACAAAATAACGGAGAAGTGAAGAAAGAAACTTTTGAGCCTGTACCCGATTACTTACAATCGACTACAGCCTCGGGGGCTACTCCCATCGGGAGCACTGCCGTGCACCCGATAAAATTTTTACTGGGCAGATCAAAGAGATAGAAGATTACCTGTCCGGTGGCGCGGGAGAGTGGATCCGCAGAGCTATCCGTCGCCTCCTTCGAGACCAAAGTTCTAGCGGCGAAGCTAGGAATCTCCCGCCCCATAGTCGCAACATCAGGCGCAGCCTTGGGAGAATTCTGGACGGTGCCCGCGGTAGGAGTCTCATCCGCGTCTTTTGCCTTATTCCTCTTTTCGGGAGGAACAGCAGCGGCAAACCTACTCGGGCTGATCGCCTGCAAACTGCGTTAGAAAGCAAGGAAACATCAGCATAGACAAACAAAGATTGTTCGAATAGAAATACGGAGAAAACACTTACTCGTCATCCTCCTCGTCTTCATCCAAATCATCCGCGTTCCAGGCGGCTGCGAATGGGGCCTGAGGAGGAAGAGATTGGAGCGGAGTCACGAAAATCGGAGGCGACGTCTCCAAAGATTTATCTTTGGAGGTGACTTCATCGTCATTCACCCGACGACGCTTCGGAGGGACGTCACTCGAGTCCTCAGCGTCATCCGAAGAATCATGCTCAGAACTCGAAGAGGCGTTGGCCACGCTAGTGTCGACCGCACCGTCCTGGTGACTTGACTGAAGGCACGAGGCATCATCACCAGCAACGGGCGGATAGCAATTTGCTACAGCTAGGCTCTGCAGAAAAAAAAAGAAGACAAAGAAGATCTTATCGGCAAGAAAATTCCAAAGATGGAAGTAAAAAAAAAAAAAATAAATAAATAAATAAAGACAGAAAAACTAACCTCAGCTGGAGGAGGATTTGAAGCAGAATAAGCCTCGACTGAGCAATCAGGGTATTGCTCCCCAACTTTCAGTCGAGTGATAGCAGCAATCTTCTTCTCAAATTCTACATTCGAAAGCTCTTCTCTGCTCACTCGACTGGGATCTTCTGCGCCTTGATACTCCCACATGGTGGAAGGCCTCTGCTGCAGCGGCTGGATCCTACGCTTCAAGAAAAGGCCGGCCAGGTGGAGCCCGTTGAGCACTACTCCCGAGGTCTGGTCTCGAAGAGCAGCAATTCTTGCGAGCAGGGGCGCGACCGTCTGGGTCTCCTCGGCTGTCATCTTGTGGTTCCACGACTTGCGCCTTGTCAGAACTGCGAGTGGGTGGAACTCGACAAGTCCGCCCGAACTGTTGTCGGCGACGTAGAACCATTTCTTCCGCCAGCCTTGCGCGGAATCGATGAAGTGCATGTTGAAGTACGCGCTCTCGTGGCGCGCCTGGATCCCGAAGCCACCCGTACGAAGCGGCTCGCCGGGCTCGGACTCCACCCGCGATTTTTCGCGGAAGATCCGGATCTTGAACAGCGCCTTCCAGAGCGCCCAGTGCGGGCGAATGCCAAGATAGCATTCGCAAAGCGCGATGAAGCACGCGATGTGCTGCACCGCGTTTGGGGGAAGATCGTGAAGCTGTATGCCATAGGCACACAGCAACCCGATGAAGAAGGGATGAAGGGGGAAGGAGAGGCCCCGAGTCACGTGGTCCACGAAGACCACGCGTTCGTTCGACTGGGGGTTAGGTACCTCTTCTCTTTTCCCGAGGCGAACACGTTTGTCCGCCTCCGCCGGTAGAAGACCCTCCCGCTGCATCTCCTTGATGCTCTTGGCGGTGGTGTTGGGAGTGCGCCAGTCGCCGGCGCGAGTGGCGAGGGGCGCAGAGGGCTCGCCTGATGCCGAAGTTCCAGCGCCGCGTTTCTTCCCACCGGCCATCGTTCGCAGCGGAAGCTTGAGCGCGAGGAAGTCGAAGACGAGTGCGAGGAAGAAGATGAGCGCGAGGTGGAAGACAAAGACGGAAAGCGAGGAAAATTTCACTGCGGCGCTAACACCCTTATTTATATACGGGGTAAAGCAATCTCAACCGTACGATACGCAACGTGGCACCTATCGCAGTTGCCACGCGTAAGGATGAAACGAAGCGGCGGCGTACGCTGTTTCGTGCCACGATCTTAACAAAAGATCGTGCGCATTTACTGCGCATTTCGCGTAAAAAACGGGAGTGACGTCTCGTTTCCCGGTCAAAAAGCTGACAAGGTGGGCCAGTTTCTGCTGCCACTCCGTCACGTCCCATCGGGAGAAGAGGAGCACGCCTTGACGTCATGGCGTTCGTCATTCCGAAAGGAAATTTTTTGCGAATGGAATTCCACACGCGAAATCATCTTCGCACGAATATCTATTCCTTCGGATAGAACACATTCTTTCCATGAAAAAATTCATGAATCAAAGCCTCTTCGGACAAGAGAAACATGCCTTACACACGAAAACTCTTTCGTACAGGCACAATTTTCCAAAACATGAAAACTCTTTCATACGGAGCTAACATTTCCAACACGAAACTTTTTTCGTACGGAACTCATACCAATCTAATCGGGTAGAAAGAACCCACCTTATGCGTGATATTTACGCATCACAAAAACCTGGATTGTACAGCCGACTAGGCACATCCGGATGCCATATTCTTCGAATATGAAGGTAAGACCCAAAAAGATCTTTCTTTTGGGCCTGGAATCGCACTCGAAAGCTGCGTCCTCCGGCATAGTTCCGTGTCAACAACACGAAGAAAAATCCTAGCGGACGCGCCGGGTACCCCCTTAGGTTAAGTTCGACTCGATAAGTCCACAACGGCCCAGTCGTAACGATCACCTCATCGGATTCGAGTCGGAGGTCTCGAATCTGTGTAGGCCAGGAGTGTTTTTGCCCTAGTCGCAATTAATTGGCCCTGATCTCTCGGGAGAGCCAAGCCACTGAGCCACATCCTTCTGCTAATATAGCCGCAAAAACTGGCACTAATGCTGCTCGATACTCGAGTATTTTTATTCAAGAAACAGGGAACACACCCTTCGTAGGCAACAACTGTCGAGCTGAACTTCTAGAAGGAGATCAAAGAAAAGGTCTGACCGTCTACCCGACTGAAAATAAATCCCAGTCGAGCATACGCTCGGGGGCTACTGACGAAGGCATGGATCCTGGGCCCTACGAATAAGGGCACCCCCTCTCGCACCTTCTAACCAAGGCCCAACAGGAAGCGCCCTTGGAGTACTCTAGAAGGCCCATGAAAAGCCCACTCGCATCAACTTGCGGGCTAAGTTAGGAACTGTAACCAACTCAAGCTAGGGTTTGTATCCTCTCCGGGTTGGACTCGAGACCTGGCTATCTATATAAAGCCAGGAGAGCCTCAAAGGAGAGGACCAAGTATTACCGCACGACCACAAAAGCCTTGAAACTCGAGATCTACTCTCGATTCGAGCACCTGTAATCGATCTCATCGTTTAATACAGATCAGCAGAAGGCAGGAGTAAGGGTTTTACCTCTTCGAGGGCCCCGAACCTGGGTAAATATCGCCTCCCTGTCTAGCCGACGATTCCACCAGCGCCTATGACATCTCCTAGTCGAAACCCGATAGGGTCACCTGAGGGATTTGCGGAGCCAGAGCTTCGACAACCACATCAATCACTACTCTCATACGGTTCCTACTGTTTTCCTACTGCCATCACTGTTCTCTTTTCATCTACTTCAAACAAGTACTGTTTTCCACACCATACGTTTAACCTCTTTGTTTTCAGCAAAACCAATGAGATTGACAACCTCACTGTTTCTTTGGGGCAAAGTGATTTGATTGTGTTGTGTAGGTTCCATGTTGCTTCTGAACCGGTAGTGCGCCCTGCCACATCAGCTGCATCAACCTTCAAAAGTGATTTCTTTCTCCAACTGGTCGACTCAACCTTGGTTTCTTTCTAAGGGAAAACTTGCTGCTGCACTCTTCACACCTTACACTTGGGGTCTACCAACGAGCTTCAGCCATCAAGCATTTTCTGGCGCCGTTTCCGGGGAGGAAGAGGATTTCTGCAAGGGGAGTCTCTCACTTCCAATCTCTTTACTTTTTTGTTTTGCTTAGTTTATTTTATCTTGTCTTGTTTTCTTCTCTTTATCGATAACACAAAAAAATTAGTTCTTATTCTAGTTGTTATTTTTGTTACCCTGTTGTTATTCTTCATCATGTTGCTTCCCAAGTTCACTCTAATAGATCTACTAGTAGGTAGTGATTCTATATGGAAAGGATACCATTAAAGAATTCTTTGATCATGTTAGTAAGCATGAAAATTTTGAGGAATAATCCATAGTAGAGCTTGCTCCAAATTATGAAACTTCTGAACTTCTTTAATTCACATGTTAGAACCTAGGTTTGTTAACCTCCACCCCATACTGCAGCAAATGTTCCTCAACTTGAATAATATTGAATATATTGAAAAAAGAAATCTTATCTTAGAAACCATGCTTACAGAATTTGGAGAGGTTTCTATAGAAGCTAGAAAAGTTTTTGATCGTTTTAATATGCTAGGCTCATGTGTAAATGTTGTTGGTGCTATCAAAAAAGTTGAACCTAAAAATGAAAAGGAGAAGAAAATACCAATCCCCGTTAAATTAGTAGCACTACAAGAAGCCCAAGAAAAGAATTTTGATTGGATTGTTCCTGGAAATTTATTTGAGGAGAGTAGTTGACGTAGGGATGACTCCTGGACCTGTCAGATGAGCCTACCTGGTCTCAGGCCCAACTATAAAGCCTAGCACAAAGGAATACCCCGTGGTTCTAGAAGGCCCAACAGCGGCCCACCCGCAAGACTTGCAGGTCAAGATGGAAGGTTTCCACCACCTAGAGCTAGGGTTTGTAAGCCCTCGGGTATGGCTTGAGACCCGGCCACCTATTTAAGGGCTGGGAGAGCCACCCGAGAAGGGATCACCCAATCTAGGTTTCCACCACCATAGCTGTAACTCGAGATCCAATCTCTCGACTTGCGCATCCACCATTCTAAGCTATCTTCATAATACAAATACAGAGAAGCAGGAGTAAGGGTATTACCTCTACGAGGGCCCCGAACCTGGGTAAATTGTGCCCCTGTTAGCCATCGTATCCGCCAGCACCTATATCGTTCCTCTACTGGAAACCCTACCGGATCATCCGAGGGATTTGTCAACATGAGTAATCAACAATTGGCGCTGTCTGTGGGAACGGCATGCATTGGATCCACGACATCGCCGGCATCATATTCACCGAGCTTCAACTAGATCCCGGGATCTTCAGCTCCTTCAGAGCCAATCTGCTTTGGGTCGTTCATCTACACGCCCACTTGCCGAAATCTCGCTCGACGTTCAGCGATCTCCAGGAGGGCATCAACATGACGTTCTGCAACCTCCACTTCCGTGCCAGCATGGTGGGAATAATATGCTTCCCCGAACCAACCACGCTCGACGGATCAGACACTGATTCCATCTCTAGAACGGCGCCCCAGGAATCGCCGCTCAGCGACGCTGATCGCAACTCGGAGTCTAGCGATGGCTCCGTCTGCTGCAACAGACTCGACTTCGACACCATCGCTACTGAAGAGCCCGCCAAACTCAGTGACGACTACTGGCCCGTGCCAAAGACTCACGAGCAATATCTGGCCCACGTCTATATGGCAGATCTAGTCGAAGAACCCGCCGAAATGGAGGCCAGCCTCATGGCGAGGCAACAGATCAAGGTTTCGCGAGCCGCCTGGAACAAGGCAAAAGCAACGGTAGAAAAAATCCACCCGCTTGAGCCTGGGTCCTCCCAAGAAGACCTGATAGCATACCACTATTATCTTTCGCTGAAAAGCCGCAAGAGAGCGGATGCCCGCAAGGAACTTGACGCACGCCGAGGCGCAACGGAAGCTTCGAGTGCGCGTCGCGCGGAGCTCTCCAGAACTCACTCGACGGGGAACCAGCCCATCAAGAAAGGAAAGTACGACTCGAGGACCGCTCGTATAGACCAAGGATCCCTCAGCGAGATCAGCAAAACTATCGAGACCTCCCTCATGCACATGGACGACGAGGGCAACATGCGACCGACAACTCCTGCCGCTGCGGTCCTGGCCGCCGCTACCTACTTACAGGAAAACCAGTCGCCAGAAAACGACCCCCCACGCAGAACAACATCGCCAAGTCCAAAGGGGGCTAGGCATGGCCGAACCAGCGATCGCCGCCCAAACCCGTAAGAAAATAGCAACCCCTAAAGCGTATAAAACACCTCGAGCGGACAGAACACCTCGCAGACGCGAGAGTACATCGCCTAGAAAAGGAGACAAGGAGTCGCCTCGCTGCCACAGGGAAAAGGAGGCAAGACGTCGTGGCGACAGCCCGCGCAGTGACTACAATAGCCCGCAACACCGTGACGACAGCCCGCGGCACCACGGAAGTCACTCGCGACATCGCAGCAGGGAACCGCGGCTAGAAAACAGTCGCGATCGAGCTCAATACGATGCGCGGGGTGACATCGCATAGAACAAAGTCGACAGTGCCCGCGCACGTAGGAACCGCGCCCGTTCATTATCTACCTCCTCCGACGTGAAAATTTACGGCGCGATGTGCTTCAGCAGCAGCATCCGTGAGGCACCGATGCCAAAATATTCAAGCTCACCTTGGAAGTCCCGGAGTACGACGGCTTGCATGAACCTAAGACCTGGCTCTCGGACTACCTGAACGTGGTGAAGTGCCAGCGCGGAAACAAAGTAATGACCATGCAATACTTAATCCTGCACCTCGTCGGAACTGCCCGAAGCTGGCTCGAAGGAAGACCGCACGCATGTTATAGATCCTGGGATGATCTCACCCACGACTTCGAGAAAAGCTTCCAGCCAACATACAAGAGACCAGCGTCTGTCGAGGAATTGTGAGCATGCAGGAAGAAGAGCGGCGAATCAACCCGCGATTATATCCAGAGATGGACCATGTTCAAAAACACGGCTTGGAATATATTAGAGGAGATAGAGATCGTAGCTTTCACCAAGGGCGCGTGACGCGCAACCTTTCTAGAAGAACTGGGATGATACGCGGCCAAAATTACCGGTGAACTAATGGCGATAGCTGACAAATGGGCGAATGGCGAAGAATCCCTGCGCAATGAGAAGCCTACTCACTCGCGCACGACGATGATCGCAACGGTGACTGCCGGAGGAGGAAGAGGCATCACTATGATCAAGATGATCAATCGGAGTTGGTAGCGTCCAAATTCAGGAGAAACTGCGATAGCGGCTCCCGCGGAAATCGCGAGTGGAAGCCAAAACCAGACGACAAAACACCTGAGGAACACCTTGATGGATACTGCTCCCCGCATCTGTTCACAGATAATTGAACGGGCAAACTCAAGGCCACTCACCTCCTCAAGGATTGCCAAAAGTTTCAAAACATCCACGAGGCATACACGAAGATGCACATGATAGCCATAAATCAAGGATACCCGCAACTGCTGGGAGGAAGCGTTGCAAATCAACCACCGCCCCTACATCCACCCGCTGGGCACCACAACATGGCGCTAGACGCACTCCCAGCAACAGCTGACCCAGCCGCAGCAAACCAAGGAGCCAACAGGTACCCGAACCCCTAGGGGCTTATAGGCATGATATAGAAGGTCTGCCCGTCTCGAAGAATCCAAAAGACCAATACTCACCATGTTAACATGGCAGTGCAAGCTCCACCGTCCGAAACCGAGTACCTGAAGATGTCCGAGCACCCGATAACCTTCTCAAGAGAGGACCACCCTCGACGGGTGTATCGAACAGGACACGCAGCGCTCGTCATCCAAGCGCAAATAGGCAACTACGACCTAGCCATAATATTCATGGATGGTGGCAGCAGCATAAACATCATGTACACAGACACACTCCGCAAAATGAACATGAATCTGGAGGGACTCACAGAATCAGAAACTCCTTTCACGAGATAGTACCAAGAAAAGCCGTTCGACCACTCAGAATAATGAACTTGGAGGTGATACTCGGAGACCCAAGCAACTACATGAGAGAGTTCCTCAACTTCGAGGTAGTCGATTAGCCATCACAATACCACGCCATTATCGGCCAAACAACGTTCGCGAGATTCATGGCACTACCCCATTACACCTACCTCAAGCTGAAACAGGCAGGAGAATATGGTACAATCACCGTAAATGGCGATTTCCAGAAATCAGACAAGTGCGACAACGACTTCCATGAGATCACGAAATCTTTTGGGATGCAAGAAGAGTTAGAAGAGCTGGCAAAAACCACAGATAAATCCGCAATGCCGCTAACCAAAAAGAATGCCCTAGACCTCGATTTTAGCCCAATCAGCAACACTCGAAAGCATCAAGTCCACCTGATAGATTCTGCGAAGATAGCGATCGTGTCGACCAACCTCTCCTCAGCATAGGAAAGCGTGCTTGTCGAGCTCCTCCGTGAGTACTGGGAGATTTTTGCGTGGCAGCCATCTGGCATGCTAGGAATACCCAGGGAGTTCACCGAGCACTCATTGGAAGTGTTCAAAGATGCAAAACCAGTCAAGCAAACCACTCGACGTTTCTCTGAGCCAAGCAGCGGGCACTCGTAGGAGAAGTAAACAGACTGCTAGCCACCAAGTTCATCAGGGAGATCAAGATTTCCATCTGGTTAGCAAATCCAGTGCTGGTCCCGAAGAAAAACATAGAGATCCTTCGGGTGTGCATCGACTATACGTCATTGAACACCCAGAAAATATTCAGTCCATCCTGACAATGAAGGAGCCAACAAATCTCCGCGGCGTCCTACAGCTGGCAGGACGACTGGCGGCCCTCAGCAGATTCATCGCAAGAATGGGCAAGCAAGCCCTCCCATTCTAAAACTGCTGAAGAAAACGGATAAATTCGAGTGGACCGCAGAAGCAAAAAAAAAGGCATTTGTCGACTTGAAAAGAGCGCTACAGAGCAGAAGAGTACTTTCCACACCGGAGGAGGGAGAACCCATGTATCTATATCTAGCCGCAACTAACCAGGTGGTCAGTACATTAATCATGGTCGAGAGACCTGAGGATGGAAAGGCGCACGGCGTACATAGACCAATATATTACCTCAGTGAGGAACTCCCGTACAAGCAACAATACCCCCATTACCAGAATTTCGCGTATGGGGTGGTCTTCACAGCTCGCAAGCTTAAGCATTACTTCCAAGAGCATCCCGTCACGGTGCTAAACGACGCATCACTCGGTACAATCATGAATAATCCTATGGTATCCGGAAGAATCGCAAAGTGGAGCACCGAGCTAGACGCCTGGGACATAGTATACACGGGGCGCAACGCCCTCAAATTAGAGGTGGTCGCGGACTTCCACTCAGAAAGGATGGAGCTGCAAACCACAAGACCTCCAGAATACTTGAGTTCCTAGATCATCTACTTCAACAGGTCGAAAAGAAATGAGGGAGCGGGAGCAGGTGTAATCCTCACATCACCAGGAGGTGACAAGCTCTAGTACGTCCTCCGTCTCGACTTCCCCTCGATGATCCAGCATCCAACAACGATGCAGAATATGAGGCACTCCTACATGGCATGAATATGGCGATCGCCTGTGGCGCCACTCGATTGATGATCTACGGAGACTCCAACCTCATCGTGCAGGATACGATGAAGGAATGCGACGCAGTCGCAGATAGCATGACCGCCTATCGCGACATCTATAATCTGCTCGAAGGAAGCTTTAAAGGGTGCAAACTGAAGCACATCGCATGATCGAGCAACGAAGAGCTGACAGACTGGCAAACATCGGGTCAACAAACACCCCAGTTCCGCCAGGAATTTACTTCGAACAAATCAGCAAAAGATCAGTCAAGCTTAAGAAACACACAGAGGTACCAACAACAACAGAGATAGAGGCTAGTCGACAAAGCGCCTTCGTCGCGCTCATTCACCACATCTCGCGATAAGTCTTCCGAGTCGAGCCAGTCTGGACAAACAAGTATCTCGACTACTTGATCAGAAAGAAGCTCCTAGGGGACATATCTGAAGTAAGGCAGATCGTTCGGCGCAGTAAATCCTTTCGGGTGATAAAGGGAGAACTTTACAAGCAAAGTATATTGGGAGTCCTCCAGAGGTGCATTGCACCCAAAGACGGAAAGGAACTACTCCAAGATATACACCAAGGCGACTGCGGACACCATGCAAGTTGGAGAGCCATCTTGGGCAAAGATTTTCGAGCAGGATTTTACTGGCTAACAGCAGCCAAAGATGCCAAGCACCTGGTCGAGAGATGCGACGCTTGCCAGCGATTCTTGCCCAAGCCGCATGCACCAGCCACAGAGCTCCACATGATCCCTCTGTCTTGGCCCTTCACCCAATGGGGAATAGACATTATGGGACCACTACGGAAGGCGACACCCGTAGGATATACCCATCTGCTGGCCGCAGTCGATAAGTTCACCAAATGGATAGAGGTCGTCCCAGTTACGTCGTAACACGCAAAGTGCGTTGTCAAGTTTCTCGGTTCCAGCGTTTGCAAATTTGGTGTCCCTCAATAATATTATCACGGACAACGGAACCAACTTCACAGCAAAGGAGACTCAAATTTCTGCAATGAAAAGGGGATAACTCTCTGCTTTGCCTCGGTGGCACACCCCCAACCAACGGCCAAGTCGAACGATCCAACATATTAGTTTCAACTAGCCTAGGGAAGCGACTACTCGCCAGACTAGATGCAGCAGCTAAACATTGGGCTGAGGAACTACCATCTGTCCTGTGGAGTGTCAGAACAACTTCAAAAAGATCTACAAACTACACGCCATTTTTCATGGTTTACGGCGTCGAAGCAGTCTTACCAGAGGATGTTAGATTCAGAGCTCCACGAGTCGTTTCCTACAGCGAAGAAGCCTCCAACAAAGCACTCGCTATATATATGGATGCACTGGACGAGGCTAGGGATGTCGCACTCGCAAGATCTGTCGTTTACCAGCAAGCCCTACGTAATCACCACAGTCGCCACATCCGCAATAGATCCTTTGTGGTAGGCGACCTGGTATTACGGCTCAAGCAAGATAGTGGACATAAGCTCGATCCACCATGGGAATGACCGTTCATCATACACGAAGTTATCCCTGGAGGCGCCAATCGCTTGAAGAAACCCAAAACAGGCGTCGTCTACTCCTACCCATGGAACGTGGCGCACCTGCGAAAATTCTATCCTTAGGAGAGTATTGTACTCACAAATAAGGCTTCTCTAGCCACATTGTAACTCAAGCAAACACATGGCTTCTCAGCCATTGCAATAAAAACATGGTTTCTCAGCCATCACAATAAAGACTACTAGTCGCATATCTTTGTTTCTCACTAATACATGCTAACAAGGGACACACCCCAACACACGGGGGCTACACCAAACTAGCATAAAAATTCTTCGAGTGCCTATGCACAAAAAATATTTACAAGGTTACAAGGTACACACCTTAATACACCTTAACAAATTGTACAATATATACAAGGTACATACACCTTAAATGGCGAACAAACACAACTACAGTCGAACATCACCCTCTCGGAGCAGACATTCCGTCTCAGCAACAGTTAACCGAATGATGCGCTCCACTGCAGGCCGCACAACCTCATAATGCGGAATGAAATCAATAGCCACTCCTCGGGTCGCGGGAAGCTGTGCCACAGAATTGAAGTTAACTTCAGGATGCCACAATCGCACAAACGTCAAGGCCACCTGAGCTCCTCAAATAAGCTGCTGGCGCACACACTCGCCAACATCCTCCACCCGACGGAAGAGCCTCAGCAAACCGCTCAGTCGATCAGGCACAACATCGAACGGATACAACGCTAGATAAACCGAGGAAAGAGCCTCTCGGAAGGACTCGACAATTTTTTTTGCCTGACTTACTCGATACTACTACAGTCACCAAGACAAAGCCCCTGTCGTGATCAGACCAGAAGTTGCACGCATGAATATTCGAGCTGCCAGACTCGCAGGCTACCCTATTATCCACCCAATAACCTTCGGATGCTCCATCAGGCTCGACAACTACATGTGCAAGAAAAGCGTCAGTACATAAGCAAGAAAACACCGAATAGAGTCAGGGGCCTGCAGGACTTACAGAGCAAACTTTTCGCGACACTGGCCAATTCCTCCATGACAAACTGCTCGCACTCGGCAGCAAGCTTCTGCTTGGACCTGCCAACATCCACCACACCTTGCAAAGCCTTCAGCTTACGCTCGCCATCCGCAACACGGCTGCAAAGCGAAGCAAGAATACTCTCATCTGTCAGCAACGTCATAGTCGAAGGAGCAGCAACGCTCGATGGTCCCCCGCCAGAATCCACAACCTGCAGAGAGTACGGGACATACGACAGTTTCAGCCATAAGGATTTATATCACTCAACACCGTACCACGAAAACATCTTCGAGTGCTAGGGGGATACTCCCATCGGGAGAACACAAAGTAAGGCAAAATGACGAATGCTGACACTTTAAACCCTTCACCTAGAAATTAAAACACAAAATATTCCCAGAAGGTTCATTACATAGCCACGCATAGAAAAGCAGAAATATTATCTATCCTAAGGAGCAACGGACTTCCCAGAAGTGGCCCAGCTCGCTCAAGGTTTCGCACCACGACCGCAAGAAAGTAGCTCAGAAAGCATCTTTGCTAACTTCTCAGCACAGTTGCCAAAAGGTCAGAGCGCTACCTTTTTGCCTAAGGCATGCCGAGGAAGCTCCGAGTACACCTTCTCCATGTCACCCGAGACACGTTGTACGCCAGGGCAAACTGGATGGCTATCTTGGCTCCGCACTCGGTCTGGGCGAGGGTGTACTCCTAAAAAAGATCGATCTCACCGAGGAACACCCGCAAGAGGCCTTCAAGAGTCGATGGAACTGGCACCCCCGCAAGAAATCACTGATGCAGCTGTGATAGCACTCGAGAAGCATCGCGCAGAGAGAAGCAAGCCTTCTTCCCATGCTCCTGCATCTGAGTGCACACATCTGCTAGGGCATCGACCCAGACCTCTCTAGGAAGCGTCAAGGCAACGCCAAGCGCATCTGCAACAGAATGGAGCAAGTCACGAAAGGAAGGAGAAAGCAACAAGATAAAAAAGCGAATAGAAAAATAACGTACCTGTCAAAGCCTGCGCTATAGGGCGAAGGATGTCGGTCAGATCGTTGTTGTGGGCCACACCGCGTCCTCCAATTTCTTCAGGGACTCGCGAGGTGTAGCAAGACGATCGGCCGCATCCTTATTATTGGACTCTAGTTCCCTTCGGGTAGACTCCAACTCCTCGAGATCTTTGATCCGAGAGTTAGCCTCAGTCTTCTTGCTGTTTGCGCGGGCGGCCTCATCTGCAACTAGGAGAAAGCACATCAAACAATGATGCAATCCGAAGAAACAAAGCCAAAACACGAAGAGTATGGTGACTCACCTCTTGAAGAACGAGCGTCTTGAAGACAATGATAGCGCTGTTGGTGAAGAGAAACACACTCCGCCTCAGCCACATCAAGACGACGCCCGAAAGAAACCAGGGAATCAAGGATGGCCTACAAAAATTTTGCGAGTCGGAAAAGTATCACTTGAGTCTATACAAGACTGCACGCAGTCGAGTATAGACTCGGGGGCTACTACCAAATTCCGTGTGATCAAGAACGTTCTGAGCGGAACGTTTTGATAATGTCGCGTGTTTCCGTCACGGATGGCTGAAAAGTGCAGTTTGCTCTCGACGTATTGATTTCGTCTGTCGCATATTGGTTTTGCCCAACTTTTTGCTAGTTTTACGTCGTGTATTTTGGTCTCCGGCCCAGTAGCCCACTAAGAGCCTAGTTGCCTTCGACGAAACTTGCCTAGTCACATAGAACGTCGCGAATTTTTCTTGGGGCCACACATCCTGTCCTGTTTGACTGCTTTGACCGGCAACGACCGACCAGTTGATGCCTGGACCCCACTTGTCATCCACGGTAAATAAGAATGCACATAATCTTCGAAATTAAGCATGCACATAATCATCAAAATCATCACAGTTAACATTGTAGTGAACAAGCCGTTTCTGAAACAAATCACAAAAAGAAAAGTATAGACACTAGACCTAGCATCCTAGCCAAGGGTGCGCCCCCGCGCCTCCGCATCTTCATTCTGCATCGAATGGCGGATTTCTTCCGCGGTCTCGGCCTCTAGCTTGACAGTGAAAAGTCGGGCGAGCCTCTCTTGCCGGAGCTCTTCTGCCGCGAAAACTCTCTAAGGACGCTAAAATCCCTGCCTGCATGTGGGGCCACTGCATGGCCTCGTTGTGGAACTCGACGGCGAGTTACTCCTCCTCTTCTTCCTCCTCGACGTCCAAAGGTGCGATGGGTGGAGCCAGAGGTGGTGGTGCGCGGGACGAGTTGGCCTGATGCACCTCGCACCGGTATGCCTCGCGGGCACGCGCACGCTCCGCGCCTTGCACGCTGCGCCGAGGAAGGTACCTGTGGATCTGCTGCTGGCGGCCCTCCTCGCAACGTCCAGACATGGTACCAGTGGATCTGCACACAACGAAGGTGAGTAGAGAGATGTGGCACAGACGGACAGTTTGGGAGTAGATAGGAGAGTGTTATGCGCCCGTATGGGACTGCATTATCCACTGTTTGGGAGTGGAGAGGAGAGCTGACCGGGTATCCCACGTGGTGAGAGTGTCAACCAAATTACCGAATATATAGGAGATCTAAATCATAAGATGCACTCCGAAATGGAAATGAATTGACATGGTTTTCCATTTGCAACAATGGATATCCTAGTACTAATACTAATATACTGCCTCCTCGCCCTCTTCGATGTCTGTTCCGCGCCATCATCCCGGTTACATGCACTTCGAAACATAGGAGATTTATAGTAACTGAAATTAGCATCACAAAAGGTTCAACAACAGGTCCACAGTTAACCAGAACTTTTTTTATGCCAACATCCACTCCAAAGCCACATCCACAGTTTCACATCATCCAACGGATATTTTCCTATGCCAGCATGCATTCCGAAGCCACATCCAGAGGTTCACATCATCCACCGGAAATTTCCGAAACCGCGTCCACAGAAACGCTAGTAAAAAAGCATCGTACATGTTTAGCACATCTACAAAAAAGAAGCAGATATATTTCCAAACATACAAAGATGAGTGACAAAACTTCCTGACGTGTACAAATGACACAAGTACAGAGGTGATAAACCACTAGACCCGGTGGCGTAAACAAGCTACTAGGTCCTTGTAAACGCTACAAGGTCTAGAGGAGTCTCCATCTACATTTTAACATTGCACCGTTTAATCATCGGCACTCTGATCAAACACAAATATGGCACTCTTTTTTCTATGGTACGCCAACTTTTGGAGACATTGTTGCATATTAATCATCGGCAGAGAACCAAGCCTAGATAGGGGCCTCATAGTAAGGAAGCACACACAAATCAATGAAATTGCCGAACACTTGCCAAGGAATATGCAGAACCAATATGGCTCATGCATTACAGACAAAATCAGAATTGGGGCCTCATAGTAAAGAAGCACACATAAATCAATGAGATCATCGAACACTTACCAAGGAAGATGCAGAACAAATGTAGTTGTACACAACACTAGGTAAGTGCCAATATCTCACTGAGAGAAGGTGCAGAGTTTAATCATCGGCACACAGAACAGAGAATGAACATAAAATAAGCAAGCCTCATACATACATTGCAAAAAAAATTCCAAACGGTCAAGCTCCACAGGACCAGGGAGCATGAACAAACAATGTCCGTGTAAACACTACTAGGTATTGGGGAGTAATCCTTTGGATTTTAGCATTGCACAGTTTAATCATCGGCACATGCAACAAAACAGAGAAATGAATAACCGCTAGACTCATTGGCAAGAATTGCAGGTTGACATAATCTAATTAAAGAACAAATTAGTTTTACCTCATTCCATAATCTTGCAAGAAACTTAGAATGTATCTCAACTTCACATTGGTGTCCTTCGCACTCTCCAACATGGTGTCTTTTCCCCTCTGGAGCATGTCGCACTTCTCTTCGGCTCCATTCAAAGTTTTCTTCGCACTCTTCAGCTCAGAATCAAGCTTAGTAACCAAGACGTGCATGATCATATAGCTTCTCTTTTGTTCCCGCAGTTCCAACTTGAGTGCTACCATTTTTGAAGCTTTCATCGCCATGTCCAGCCTGTTCTCGCAGCAGACGAAACAGATTAGCTTCTCGGCGCTGGTATCATCAGCCAACTTGCAAACTTCATAGAGACGATAAGATTCAATTGTCTCAACTGAGTGCTGCACCAATTTCTGAATTTCAGTACGCGACATGTTGCATAAGTCACAGCCTGCATTGTGGTCCTATAGTCAAATACGAAAAGAATAAAAATCAAAGAAGTGTCGACGAAGGCGAAAGGAGATAGATGAATTTTAAGAGAATATTTGGTTACAGGACTAATTTATATGCTATTTACCTCGGCTATCTGAATAACAGGGGGCTTTGCGAGCTCTGAGGCCTTGTTCAGGTCAATCTCTATTTGGGCGGGGAAACGATCTCCGAGGGCCCTGTAACGGTAGCGTGAGCTAGATCCATGGCTGGTGGTAATTTAAAACATCAACGGTGATGTACATCCGCCGGCATTTAATCTACATCCGCCGGTATCAAACCTAGATCTGTCGGCATCTAACCTACATCGCATCGTTTGGTTGACGATAGGGAAAGGAGGGAACCATGGTGTCGAATCCCTAACTCAACAAATCCCTTCGGTGAACCTATCGGGTTTCGATTAGGAGAACCCATGAGCGCTGGTGGAATCGTCGGCTAGACAGGGGGCGAGATTTACCCAGGTTCGGGGCCCTCGTAGAGGTAAAACCCTTACTCCTGCCTCTTGTCGATCTGTATTGAAAATTAGATCGGTTACAATGGTGGTGCTCGAATCGAGAGTAGGTCTTGAGTTCAAGGCTTTTGGGTCGTGCGGTTATTGCTTGGTCCTCTCCTGGGGGCTCTCCTGACCTTATATAGATGGCCAGGTCTCGAGTTCTACCCGGAGAGGACTCGAACTCTAGCTAGGTCGGTTACAAGTTTCCTAGCTTAATCCGCAAGTCATTGCGGGTGGGCTTTACATGGGCCTTCCGGAGCATTCCAAGGGCGCCTCTTCTTGGGCCTTAACCTTGGGCCTGAGATGGGGTGTCCTTATCCGCAAGGTCCAGAATCCATATCTTCGTCACATGGCTTACCATTCATTGTGTGAGAATGACGCCGAGGACGGGGGGAGGCCAAAGCCATGGCTGCCGCCATTGGGGCGGGAGGGCGAAGTGGAGGCTTTCTGTGGAGGTCTCTTTCAGTGGAGGAGTAGCCGAGTGGGAGAGGAGCGCGGTGGTGGAGATTTGGCGTGCAGACTCTGGCGAGTGGGACCTTGCGTGAGGCTGTTTCCGTGGAGATTTGGTGCGCGGCTGTTAACGGTCATAATTTATTCTTGTTTTTTGGATTGAAAATAAAAAATAAAAAAGAACCAAAAGGAAAAGAGTTTTAGAATTTGATTGCATTTTTATTCTACTTCTTCGGATTCTTCTTTATTTTAGTTAGCAAATAGTTGCAAAATAAGACAGTGCCTAGTGGTGGGGAGGGGCTGATTCATTTCCACACACCAAACATCGAGTCTTGTTACTCACATTTGTGATGGTGCACCAACTGTTGGCTTATTAGGCATGATCGAGTAGTGAAGGGATGTGACAATTAATTGATCGACCGGATCAATGAGTTGTCACATCCACTTAATACTAAATCATGCCTAATAAGTTTTTTGACATCCTTGAAACATGATCGGGTTAAGAAACATATACTAATATAGTATACATACTAGTTGAATGCCCGTGCTTTGCCACGACGTCTTAATTTTTTCCGCCGCCCCACATGTAAACATGAAGTGCATATAAAAGTTCATATACATAAAAGATAGAAAAATAGTAATTCAAATGTATACATGTATGCCTCAAATCTGTTGGCAAGCATTACATTTTCAAACACAAAGACTAATGATTATCAAGCAACTCAAATACGGTCTACCTACATCAATATGAAATGTGCATGGGGGAGGCCCCTCTTTTGGAACTCTATCACCTTCAGAACGCCTGGTATATGCTTCTTGTTCAACATCTCTATCAGCGTTTCCAGTTTGGATCTGAACACTTTGGTCACAAGATCTGATTGGCCCAGCAAGGTTTGTCCTGGAAGCAGCTCGTCCTGTATCTCGTGCCAGTTTGGGTTGCAGGTCATCGTTAGGAAGATGGCATGCTTGTTGTACGTCGCAAGGGTTTTTGTGTTGAACGTATACGTCCGCTTACTTGGGAGTTTAACTGGTGCCATCTACATGAAGATACCAACATTCATTCTCTACATTATATAATGTTTACAGAACCAAAGACATTCATGTATTATGAAGAAATCATATACATGAGCAAGCTTAGCATGAAAACTGACGTAAAAAAGGAGTTTAACAGGTGCCATCTACATGAAGATACCAACATTCAGTCTCTACGTCCGCTTACTTGGGAGTTTAACAGGTGCCATCTACATGAAGATACCAACATTCATTCTCTACATTATATAATGTTTACAGAACCAAAGACATTCATGTATTATGAAGAAATCATATGCAGGAGCAAGCTTAGCATGAAAACTGACGTAGAAAACGAACCACAAGATTAAATTATGAAAAAAGGAACCACAATACTACACATAGATCGGTGGTACCTAGTAGGAAATAAAACAAGAAATATATGTTTGCAACGCCTAATTGGATTTTGTTCAAGAATGAGGAATCCAACCGGAAGCTATCTGACAAAAATATAATAAATACTATATGAGTGGACATAACAGAATGCAAACATAATCTATTTCTTCTACAGCTCCACCAAGAGAGGCAGTAAAAATATACAATAGTTAAAATGCCTAGTAAGCAGAATTGAATGTATGTACCAATTGAATAAGTTGAAGGTGCCACTGTGTCAACTACATTTTCTACATGACTAAGCTAATTCTTTAATCTGACATGTTAAGTGAGTTGAAAACGGTACATTTTGTTTCTTTGTGGAAGAAAGGGTTGTCGGCACCTTATGCTCCACGATGTTGCTGGTTGCTCTTATACTACACGTATAAGCAAATGCTCAACAATAAAGTAAAAAATGGTTAAATAGACATAAAAAAAATTGGTTTAAGATCCTCAGAACTGAGCCTGAGTTAGAAGGTTCAAAAAATGGCTCTAAAAAGCTTAGTTGAAATGCTAAAACTCTCCCTAACTGCCATCGCTCAGACATTTTGCGGTACTTGTAATTAGCTTGCTGGCATTGTAATACCATTACTCTGCATCATCGGGGATGATGAATTGGTAACAGAAAAAGGCTTATCTCTACTATAACATAAGCATGCCGATGACTTACAAAATTGCAACAAAAAAGAAGAGCTTTCAAGGGATGTTTTGCTCCTTCCTCCAACAGAGATGCTTTGAACAGATGTGTATGCAGTACACTCTGGTGTATCCAAAGTCTTGTTCCTACCCAGGAGAACTAAGCTGTTCCAATAGAGACACACAACTGGACCAGCGGAAATTGGAAAAAAAAAATATACACCATTAGTCCATATTTTTTTGACAGTGGAATAATGATAAGGAAGCAACAATAGTAGTATAGTACAGTAAGAAGTACGGTGCTTCCTCGTCAGCTCTGGACAAACAAAATTTGCATCATATAGTGAATTCAATATCCACAAATTTTGAAAAAAAATATTCACTTACCCATAGTCTAACCGAAACACACACCAGGCCACTACTAATTGTTGATGTACACAAGGAAAATACAATTGTAGACGGGTATTCCATTACTTATTTTGGTATACATGTAGTACACAATTCAAGGCATTTTGTCCAGCTAAAGTCAAGTGAAAACAATATAATGGCATGGTACAACACTTTTCTATACACGACCTGATTATTTTTACCCAGGCCTCGTCTAATTTTCTCAAGTGGGCAGACTGCGAGGGGTTGGACCATATTTGCCTATTCAACACTCAAACTGGTAGTACCTGGTACGAAATTATAACCGACACAGAATAAGAGAACTATGTCCTGTTCAGAGCTTAGATAGTTCAGCTAAATATAAATACAGTTGTTTCAGTTCTTATATCAAGTCAAGAAGGATCACATAGGTGAGGTATTAATGTTTAAGTATTGATATGACATAATCATTTCGGACAACAAAAACAGCATGACCAATAACTTGATTCAAACTTCAGTATAGTAACTTTAATTCCATAGAAATTTCATCTGGCCGGAGAAATCATCTTTGTATGTACCGCACCACTACTCTCTAAGAAACACTATGTATAGTAAATTAACCTCTAGGAGACGGCAGACTATGCGATGTACCTTGCCAACGCTTCCGTGACTATAGTGAAAAGGTACTCAAATCGATAATCTATAATTAGATAAGGCGAGCCACTATTTAAATCGACATGCAGTACAACAGAATTGGTGGAGCATCCAAAACCAAAGGTCGAGTAAAGAAACAGAACCAGAGCTTTCAGCATGTTAAGATGGAGAGTTACAATGCCAAAATAATGGAAACAAACATGGGACCGAGAGAAATTTTCAGAACAGGTTTGGTAGCTAAGTGTAACACAAAAGTGTGTACTGTATTTGTATTTGTATTCTTGTATTTCCAATCTATATTCCTAATCAGAATGTTGCACCTTTTATATACATTTGAATGCTGAAATACAAGCAGCAGAACATCAGCTATGATTCAGTCATCGGAACTCTTAGAATTGCACTAATTCCATTTTCTTTCCTAGTAGCTCGTCCCTCATTGTACTACTATACACAGAAAGAAATAAAGAAATAGAACAGCAGCTTCGCTTCAACCATCTGAACTTTCTGAATTCTTGACAACATAAATACTGTACGGTTGCTTTGATAAAGCCAACAAGCAGATCAGCACATCACAATCAGAGAGAGTGCCATGTTGTTTACCTCTATTTACAATCGACAGGGCCAGCACATCGCCGCGCGCCTAAACTGCTTCTCCAAGCTGATTATTAAAAATGAAACAAAAAGTTAGTTATAAACTCAAGTCCAAGTGCTCAAAGAGTAACTATATATCATCGTGAGCGTAATAGAGCAGGATACCTGTGTTCTGGTCTTTGGTGTCGTGGTGGAGCAACTTCTCTGTCTCCAAGAACTCGCCGGGGATGCTGCAGCTAGAGGTGAAGCCGTGAAGGGATGTCGCTACGTGAACCTATTATTAAATTGCCAATGGAAATCATCAATCAAAGAGGAGAAATACTGGGAGATAGAAAGGAGTTAACACCACGAACTCACGTTGCTCGACCTGGAACTCGAGCTCGACGGCGCGGCAAAGTAGGTCTTTGGTGCACTGTAGGAGAGGCTTCTCTGTCTCCAAGAACTCGCCGATGTTGCGGCTAGAGGTCAAACGATGTCGCTGCTGGAATCCTATCCCACGAATAAAACACTCAGTACATCACGAAATCGCCAACGGAAATCATCAATCAAAAAGGAGAGACACTGGGAGATAGAAAAGACTTAACAGAACTCAAACGCACCTTGCTCGACCTGGAACCCAAGCTCCACCGTGTGAAAACTTAGCCGCTGCCGGCACCGGCGGAACGGTTGCGCTCGGAGGTGTCGCGGCGGCGGTTGCCCCGCGGCTTGTCCGGTCGCTGATTTCGAGAGAACCGACCGGGAGCCAGAGGAGAACGAGGGTGGGGAGGGGGCGGGCCTTTGGGGATTTTGTACTGGCCGAGGAGGTAACATCACACCCTCCACGATCGGCAGTTGCCGCGCACGAAGCTGACCGGCGGTTGCGATGGATTGACCCACACGGAGCTGACCGGCGGTTGCCATGACTCCAGGGGATTGGGGCGGAAGCACAACAAGGATTCAGGGGGGATACGCCGGGGTTGCGCGACCGAGCACACGCAGATTGACAGGGTTAGGTCGGCGGAGGCGCGTAGCAGCAGTAACGCGAGCAGCAAGGCGACGGGACTTGCCTGTGCCGCACATGTGCGACCATCCGTGCGGCTGGGTAATGCATCAGCGTCTCCGCATCCCGCACGCCCAGCTGTGGTTGTTTTTTTCCGGAAAAAAATACCACAAATACTGCTCTGTAGTTTATCCTTACGCACGTACCAATTTCAGCCGGAGGTCAGACAGCCACGGCCCCGCAGCCACCTCCTCGTCGCTGCCGGGAGTCGAGCCACCGCTGACCCCGCTCAGTTCCTCCTCCGGCTTCACGCGCCGCAGTCCGGCAAGACCATCCGGGCCAGCTAGACGCGATTCAAAAGGGGATGCAGTAGCCGGGAACCATCGGGAATGGGCGAGCGGCGGACGAACAGAGCAGCCGTCGTGCTTGTCCAGCTCGAGGCTGCACAGCGCTGATGTAGCTAACTCGTCCAGATCGAGCTCCATAGCTCTGACCTTGATGCGGCAGAGCGGTGGAGTGGCGAGATCGACGGGATGGGGCTGCAGGTTAGAGAACGCGAGCACGGCGAGCAGAGGTCTCGCCGGCGGCTTAGCTTCTAGTGCTTCACTCCCGCTTGATTTGAGACAGGGATTGGATATGGAAGGGGAAAAGTGTTAAAATATAAAGCCTAGCCCTTTCCATCAGTTCGGACTTTTGGGATAATTGGCTAGTGCATCTATCTAATATGGTATCAGAGCCAGGTGGTCTCAAGTTCAAACCCCGGCTAACGCACTATTTAATATAAAAATAGTTGCGCCCTCCCATCTATCCCACGTCTAAGGTCTTCCCGTTTGTCCAGCCTAGACGTGAGGGGGAGTGTTAAAATATAAAGCCTAGCCCTTTCCATCAGTTCGGACTTTTGGGATAATTGGCTAGTGCATCTATCTAATAAAAAGAACACTGGCGTATGTCTACAACTCGTCTCTGGATGGATACAGACGCGTAAACCAGAGGCAAAGTACGGGATATAATTTTTCGGAAGGAAATAGGTAAAGCTGGGGCCTGCGGGCCTGTGAGGGGATAAGGTTTGGGTTCTTCTGTTACTTGGTCGGGCTGTGTGCCGATTTTTTTTTTAGCGTGAGGCGACGAGGTGGGTTTTTTGTGCGAAGAGAGGGGAGAGGGCAGGACGTACTGCAATCACGGACCCGACGTACTCAACTTTAATAGTAGAGATTAGGTTCTTACATACCAACATGATAGAAGTTCTTTAAAAGTTCTTACTACGCTTACACCAGACGACACTACCAAAAGTTGAAGATAACACAAACACAACGTGCAACCTAGAACAACGAGCGCACCAGCAGGAAGCAACAGCTACATCATTTACTGTGTCGCACCCGGACTTCTAGGGGATACTCACAGTCCGTTAAACAGTAGATAAATGGCTTACGGGGCATACCGGCACCCGCATCTCAATATGAGCAGGCCAACACGTAAACGTGTGACAACCATTCTCTTACTATTCATCGTCTGCGCAAACCATCCCATAGAAATCCAGATACTTCCATTGACGTACTTCAAAACATACACACATGGTACGTCAACGGCAATGGAACAAGTGATATCACAACAGATCTCTACGACACAAAAGATTGAAATAAGGTGCAAATAGCTCTCATTAGAGCAGAGATAGCAAATACCATCATCCAGAGGACACATGTCCCAACATATCATCATTACATCACAGCGGAAGCATTCAAAATGTCTGAGTACAGACAAGAACCAAATAGGCCTAAGAGGCCGGAAACGAACAGACGGAGCCCATCCACGAAGTCTCGGATCCTGCCCGGGTCCGCTATCTACTCGTCAGCAGTCTCGTCATACTCCACGTAGTAGCCACCATGGGGATCCTCGGAAACGTCGTCTGCGGAAACCACAGCCCCAAAGGGGTCAGTACATAAACGTACTGGCAAGCAAGACTCACAGTTCACCAAAGTGTAACCCGTCAACACCAAGCACAGATGCTTTGGGTTCAACGGAAGAAAAGGGATATGAAAGATGCTGCAACTGGCTGCTCTAACCAACTACAGAAACACTACAACCTCCGGCTAACAGAAAGGAGATAAGATCGCGTATCGTAACCAACTATAGCTAACTCCAAACAAACCCATCCTAGATCTCGCCCCTTATCCAAAGAAGCAATCCGAGGATAACTCACACAGTTGGATTAATGATGGTTCAAATTATTGTGTCAATAAGCCTATTGCTAGTCAAGTTGTTACTCATTGGGTGTAAGGTTGTTAATCATTAGGTTTAGGTTGTCCTGAGTACTTGTTAGCCAGTACTTTCACCAAGTAGTCCATAACCGCGAAAAACACAGCTTCTCGAGAAGATTTATCCCTGCAGGGGTGCACCAATTTGGCCGTACACGTAAGAATAACCCGCCAGACGGGGGATCAACCCACCAAGCGAGGTACTCAACACAACTCAACTCGTCTCCGCATCAAGCCCAAAGAACCCCGTGCAGTGAGCGCACGGCTAATCGAGCCCCCGAAGAAAAGGGGACCCTCATAGCACTCTAAGAACGTGTCTCCCTAAATGCCGACTACAAAAGTTTCCACCCTGGCCTGGGCTTGCAAAAACATGCATGCGGCAAATGGAACACCCGAACTAAATGAGGCGATTTGGACGAGATGCGAATCGAATCAAATTGAGGGGGGCGCCCATACTCGCTTCCCGCATGCAGTTAGTGCGCTCATCATGGATCAGTAGACAATACCATTTTCCTATTAGGGTCGACAGTAGCAGGCCTCAAAACCACACAGGGCCTCCTGCCGGTGCCTTATCATCAAATTATTATTAATAATAACATTAGCATGATTGATTGATTAAACATCGAGCCCCCAGAACATAAAAAGGAATAGTAACAGAAAGTAACGGGTAACAGACTCGAGCAAAACAACCCTAAGCATGCTAGTAAGACACGGGCTCAAACAACGGGGTTATGGGAGTGGAGGTGAGGCAATATCAGGGTTAAAGGATACATGTGATAGGTTCGTAACAGAAGCAATTATTCATAGGGCTAGCAGAATAGACAACGGAAAAGTATCGGTATCCAATGTTGAAAGGAACAGGATGGTTCATGTGAGTGAATACTTGCCTGCAAACCCAGTAGCCTGGTACTGAGCTAACTCCTTAGAAGGGGTGTCGTAAGTATCGTCGGTCTCAACGTCGTCGTATATCCGAGAAGAAGCAAACAAACAACGCAGAGAGCAAACAATCAATAACATGGCATAGTGCACAAACATGGGATGATGCATGGCCATTTAATTGATGCATCAAAATAAACTAGTTGACATGGTAACACAATTTAAATGGACCCATATGCAATTTGAGTTGCACATGAAAAGCCCATGAATTATGGTTGAATTAATTGTTTTACAACTAAGCAACATGTGAAAGTGGATTAGCATGATGCATGGATGAGGAAAACAGCAAAATAACAACAATATAAACAATTTGAAATAAGGTTTACCAAGTTTTGGAATTCATTTATTAAGTTTTGGAATTTTGGTTACTTAAAGGTGTCACACAAGCATTTGTTGTTTTCATCAAGTTTAATTGTTCAAAATAGACGACAAAGTTCATATTTGATAAGAACACACAATTTTAGGTGGAATACATGTTTCACTTGTTGAAAAAGGATTTTAAATAAATTATTTATGAATTAAACTAGTTTAAGCAAGAATTAAATGAATTTAATTCAAACATGAACTTATTTGAATTTTTATTTGTTCAAAACAGTAAGTGAGGTTCATATTTGAAAAGCTCATACTTTTAGGGTTGGAAAACATATTTTATAGTTTCAAAAATAAATTAATTTGACCAAGTTATGATTTTAACAATATTAAATGATTTAAACAAGGTTTAAATCATTTAACCAATTGTAATTATTCAAAACATGAAACAAATTTTATATTTGAAAAGGTGGTTTAATTTTGCATGGAAAACATATTTCATTTGTTGAAATTGGATTTAAAATGAGCAAGTTATTATTTTGGCAATTTTAAATGCATTAAACAGGAAACAGTTGTTTTCAGCAATTTAAATTATTCAAAACAGCAAACAAAATTGATATTTGGAAAGATGGTTCAAAATGGTATGGAAAACATATTTTATTTGCATTATTTGGATTAACTATGAATTAGTTATGCAATTTAGCAAGTTACAAATGAATTATTTGAATTTGAATTTTGGATGCATTTGGAAAATTCAAAACAGTACACAAATGGTTTAAATAGATAGACAATTTAATTTGGATCAACACACATATTTTACTTTTATTATTTGGAGTTATAATTTAGAAGTTATTAACAATTTAAATTAGAGGACCATTCTGTAATTTAATAGGATTTGTTTGTGAAAAGAAAAGTGCTGGAATTATTTTGTTACCCCGCAGTTATCTACCCAGGGCACTGCCACTGGGCCCTGGGCCAGCGTGGATGCACGCGTGGCACCAGTGCCACAGACAGGTGGGGCCTGCCTGTCAGCGCCCCACGCAAAAGGTTGGATTTAATCCGCGGAGCCAAGGCTCGAACTCGCGACCTGCCGCGCTCGCGCTAGCACTGCAACCACTGCAGTTCGCTTTCAGTTTTGACAGATACAGCGACGCGGTGAGGTTAAGGTTCAACTGCGCGATAACTGAACTTTGCGCGCGCGCGACTGAAACTGACAGAGGAACAACGACGGCGGCCGGCGATCACCGAGGTGTTGCTGCGCCGTGCTGCTGCTGGGATCTGGTGCGTGCTGGTGTTGCGCTCGTGTGCGCGTGCTTGCGCAAGCAGAGGGAGAGAGGAGGTGGAGGCCACAGGTGAGCTCACCTCCGGTGTAGGCGATGCAGCGGCTCGGGGCAGACGAGCTCGACGGCGACGTGGAAGACCGCGGCAACGTTCCAGCAGACCTCCGGGGTGGCTGCGGTGTTCAAACGGAAGAGGGAGACGTGGTGGTCTGGTTCCCATAGCTAGGTGGGTAGGTGGTGCGTCGAGGTGGCGGTGGTCATCGTGGTTTCAGGCGGCGGCGCTCCGGTGAGATGACAGAGAGGTGGAATCGCGTCGGGGAGAGAGAAAACGGCGGCGGCGCAAGGTAGGTAGGGAGCCTAGGGTTTAGGGTAGCGGCGCGGGGACCTAGGGTGGCTATATAGGCTAGGTGGGCGCGCGATCGGCCGTCGCTGCGACACGGTGCCGCCGTGGCACCGGCCGATGCCGCGCCGTACAGAAAGAAGACGGGGGCGGCTGCGCGAAACGGTACCGGGCCAGGAAGAGGTAAGCTAGGTGGGCTGGGCCGCGTGGGTACCCCCCCTCTGGCCGTTCTTTTTATTATTTTCTTCTGTTTTTTTTTTTTGCAGAAAATGAAAATGGAAGAAAGAGGAGGGTTTTAAGTTAGTAAAAATTTTAGGAAAATTTGGGGAAGTTATTTAGGGCATCAACAATCAGATGCCAAGTTCTGATTTACAAATAATTTGAAATAACTTGCTGTTTGCCAAAAAAATGGTTTAAATTTGAATTCTTTTGAGCATTGATTTAATCATTTAAAACAAGAATTTATTTATTTTGGGACCCTATTGTTTAAATAGAAACAATTGATTAGGATTGTTGTGTAATTTTTTATAATTTCAAATTGGGTACTGTTTGTGGTTTTGTTTGAATTTTTGAATGCAATTTGGAATTAATTGTTTGATTAAAAGCCCTCATTTTAATAGTTGATCATTATGGAAAATAATTGGAACAAATGTTGTTTCAGTTGAACTTTTATTTGAAAGAGATTGTAACATGACAAGTATGAACAAGGCATTTGGAAATTGGTTTGGAATTTTCAAATGTTTTTGGTATTAGATGAATTTTTGTTAGAAACAAATCAATAGCTTTGGAATCACAACTTTAATGGAAGCAAATAATTGTTTTGATTTGAAATATCACTTTGGAAATTGTAACATCACAAGTATGAAACAACAAGTTTGAATTTTGGTTTGAAATTCAAATAGAAAACAAAGGAAAACAAAGGAAAACAGTTGGAAAACAAATGAAAACAGAGGAAAACAAAAGGAAAACAAGCAAAACAATTGCAATGAACATGATGCCATGATGCAAAACATAAAATAACAGAGAGCAAACATTCTAATGGCTATTTTTCATACTTGGGATGTTACAAAACGCCCCCCTTGAAGGAATCGCGCCCCGAGATTCCTACTGAGAAAAGAAAAGGTCCGGATACTTCTTACGAAGATCCTCTTGAGCTGTGACACGTGAAACACATCGTGCACCTTGGATAGTTTTTCTGGAAGTTCAAAACGATAGGCATTCCTGGCAACTCTTCTGGGAAGAAGTCAGGGAATTCGCAAACCACCGGAACATTTTCAAGTAAAGGGAGAGGTTTTGCATCGAGGGTGTATAGCTGAATAGAACTTGATTCATTTGGAGAATAGACTATCTGGTCAGAAGGGTGGAACAGAGTTATTGATTAGACGCCGGTAGCAGAGCTGAAATTGGGAAGCAACAACAAGATTTGAACGGACGAAAAGGATGTTGAGAAGAACAGGATAACGAAGCAACATCGGGAAAACGAGATCAAAACTCCTGAGGTACTACGGAAAACCCATCCGGGCTTCTAAAGGATCAATATCTACTGCTTAAGGAATAGAGGATTTGCTTCCGGGGCTTACACGCCTCCGTTCTCAATCGTGAGTAGGCAACATGATAAGTCATGTCACAACCACCTCCATTCCTATGGTCTAGTAGATATAACCATCCTAGAGAAACCAGAATACGTGAAATCCTAACTTGAAAGTTTAGATGAGAAAAGAAAACAACGTTGCACTTCCTTACCAGAAAAAGGGAGGGTGGGTGGGGAAAGAAATAAAATGGCAGAATTCCTACTCTCACGTTTCATTTTTCCTATATAGCTACAAAATAGTTTTCTAGACTCAACTGCGACCAATAAAAAGGGATCCTACAGGCAGACAGGCTCTGATACCATTTGTCGCACCCGGACTTCTAGGGGATACTCACAGTCCGTTAAACAGTAGATAAATGGCTTACGGGGCATACCGGCACCCGCATCTCAATATGAGCAGGGCAACACGTAAACGTGTGACAACCATTCTCTTACTATTCATCGTCTGCGCAAACCATCCCATAGAAATCCATATACTTCCATTGACGTACTTCAAAACATACACACATGGTACGTCAACGGCAATGGAACAAGTGATATCACAACAGATCTCTACGACACAAAAGATTGAAATAAGGTGCAAATAGCTCTCATTAGAGCAGAGATAGCAAATACCATCATCCAGAGGACACATGTCCCAACATATCATCATTACATCACAGCGGAAGCATTCAAAATGTCTGAGTACAGACAAGAACCAAATAGGCCTAAGAGGCCGGAAACGAACAGACGGAGCCCATCCACGAAGTCTCGGATCCTGCCCGGGTCCGCTATCTACTCGTCAGCCGTCTCGTCATACTCCACGTAGTAGCCACCATGGGGATCCTCGGAAACGTCGTCTGCGGAAACCACAGCCCCAAAGGGGTCAGTACATAAACGTACTGGCAAGCAAGACTCACAGTTCACCAAAGTGTAACCCGTCAACACCAAGCAAAGATGCTTTGGGTTCAACGGAAGAAAGGGGATATGAAAGATGCTGCAACTGGCTGCTCTAACCAACTACAGAAACACTACAACCTCCGGCTAACAAAAAGGAGATAAGATCGCGTATCGTAACCAACTATAGCTAACTCCAAACAAACCCATCCTAGATCTCGCCCCTTATCCAAAGAAGCAATCCGAGGATAACTCACACAGTTGGATTAATGATGGTTCAAATTATTGTGTCAATAAGCCTATTACTAGTCAAGTTGTTACTCATTGGGTGTAAGGTTGTTAATCATTAGGTTTAGGTTGTCCTGAGTACTTGTTAGCCAGTACTTTCACCAAGTAGTCCATAACCGCGGAAAACACGGCTTCTCGAGAAGATTTATCCCTGCAGGGGTGCACCAATTTGGCCGTACACGTAAGAATAACCCGCCAGACGGGGGATCAACCCACCAAGCGAGGTACTCAACACAACTCAACTCGTCTCCGCATCAAGCCCAAAGAACCCCGTGCAGTGAGCGCACGGCTAATCGAGCCCCCGAAGAAAAGGGGACCCTCATAGCACTCTAGGAACGTGTCTCCCAAAATGCCGACTACAAAAGTTTCCACCCTGGCCTGGGCTCGCAAAAACATGCATGCGGCAAATGGAACACCCGAACTAAATGAGGCGATTTGGACGAGATGCGAATCGAATCAAATTGAGGGGGGCGCCCATACTCGCTTCCCACATGCGGTTAGTGCGCTCATCATGGATCAGTAGACAAGACCCTTTTCCTATTAGGGTCGACAGTAGCAGGCCTCAAAACCACACAGGGCCTCCTGCCGGTGCCTTATCATCAAATTATTATTAATAATAACATTAGCATGATTGATTGATTAAACATCGAGCCCCCAGAACATAAAAAGGAATAGTAACAGAAAGTAACGGGTAACAGACTCGAGCAAAACAACCCTAAGCATGCTAGTAAGACACGGGCTCAAACAACGGGGTTATGGGAATGGAGGTGAGGCAATATCAGGGTTAAAGGATACATGTGATAGGTTCGTAACAGAAGCAACTATTCATAGGGCTAGCAGAATAGACAACGGAAAAGTATCGGTATCCAATGTTGAAAGGAACATGATGGTTCATGTGAGTGAATACTTGCCTGCAAACCCAGTAGCCTGGTACTGAGCTAACTCCTTAGAAGGGGTGTCGTAAGTATCGTTGGTCTCAACGTCGTCGTATATCCGAGAAGAAGCAAACAAACAACGCAGAGAGCAAACAATCAATAACATGGCATAGTGCACAAACATGGGATGATGCATGGCCATTTAATTGATGCATCAAAATAAACTAGTTGACATGGTAACACAATTTAAATGGACCCATATGCAATTTGAGTTGCACATGAAAAGCCCATGAATTATGGTTGAATTAATTGTTTTACAACTAAGCAACATGTGAAAGTGGATTAGCATGATGCATTGATGAGGAAAACAGCAAAATAACAACAATAGACACAATTTGAAATAAGGTTTACCAAGTTTTGGAATTCATTTCTTAAGTTTTGGAATTTTGGTTACTTAAAGGTGTCACACAAGCATTTGTTGTTTTCATCAAGTTTAATTGTTCAAAATAGATGACAAAGTTCATATTTGATAAGAACACACAATTTTAGGTGGAATACATGTTTCACTTGTTGAAAAAGGATTTCAAATAAATTATTTATGAATTAAACAAGTTTAAGCAAGAATTAAATGAATTTAATTCAAACATGAACTTATTTGAATTTTTATTTGTTCAAAACAGTAAGTGAGGTTCATATTTGAAAAGCTCATACTTTTAGGGTTGGAAAACATATTTTATAGTTTCAAAAATAAATTAATTTGACCAAGTTATGATTTTAACAATATTAAATGATTTAAACAAGGTTTAAATCATTTAACCAATTGTAATTATTCAAAACATGAAACAAATTTTATATTTGAAAAGGTGGTTTAATTTTGCATGGAAAACATATTTCATTTGTTGAAATTGGATTTAAAATGAGCAAGTTATTATTTTGGCAATTTTAAATGCATTAAACAGAAAACAGTTGTTTTCAGCAATTTAAGTTATTCAAAACAGCAAACAAAATTGATATTTGGAAATATGGTTCAAAATGGTATGGAAAACATATTTTATTTGCATTATTTGGATTAAGTATGAATTAGTTATGCAATTTAGCAAGTTACAAATGAATTATTTGAATTTGAATTTTGGATGCATTTGGAAAATTCAAAACAGTACACAAATGGTTTAAATAGATAGAAAATTTAATTTGGATCAACACACATATTTTACTTTTATTATTTGGAGTTATAATTTAGAAGTTATTAACAATTTAAATTAGAGGACCATTCTGTAATTTAATAGGATTTGTTTGTGAAAAGAAAAGTGCTGGAATTATTTTGTTACCCCGCAGTTATCTACCCAGAGCACTGCCACTGGGCCCTGGGCCAGCGTGGATGCACGCGTGGCACTAGTGCCACAGACAGGTGGGGCCTGCCTGTCAGCGCCCCACGCAAAAGGTTGGATTTAATCCGCGGAGCCAAGGCTCAAACTCGCGACCTGCCGCGCTCGCGCTAGCACTGCAACCACTGCAGTTCGCTTTCAGTTTTGACAGATACAACGACGCGGTGAGGTTAAGGTTCAAGTGCGCGATAACTGAACTTTGCGCGCGCGCGACTGAAACTGACAGAGGAACAACAACGGCGGCCGGCGATCACCGAGGTGTTGCTGCGCCGTGCTGCTGCTGGGATCTGGTGCGTGCTGGTGTTGCGCAAGCAGAGGGAGAGAGGAGGTGGAGGCCACGGTGAGCTCACCTCCGGTGTAGGCGATGCAGCGGCTCGGGGCAGACGAGCTCGACGGCGACGTGGAAGACCGCGGCAACGTTCCAGCAGACCTCCGGGGTGGCTGCGGTGTTCAAACGGAAGAGGGAGACGTGGTGGTCTGGTTCCCGTAGCTAGGTGGGTAGGTGGTGCGTCGAGGTGGCGGTGATCATCGTGGTTTCAGGCGGCGGCGCTCCGGTGAGATGACAGAGAGGTGGAATCGCGTCGGGGAGAGAGAAAACGGCGGCGGCGCGAGGTAGGTAGGGAGCCTAGGGTTTAGGGTAGCGGCGTGGGGACCTAGGGTGGCTATATAGGCTAGGTGGGCGCGCGATCGGCCGTCGCTGCGACACGGTGCCGCCGTGGCACCGGCCGATGCCGCGCCGTACAGAAAGAAGACGGGGGCGTCTGCGCGAAACGGTACCGGGCCAGGAAGAGGTAAGCTAGGTGGGCTGGGCCGCGTGGGTACCCCCCCCCCCTCTGGCCGTTCTTTTTATTATTTTCTTCTGTTTTATTTTTTTTTTGCAGAAAATGAAAATGGAAGAAAGAGGAGGGTTTTAAGTTAGTAAAAATTTTAGGAAAATTTGGGGAAGTTATTTAGGGCATCAACAATCAGATGCCAAGTTCTGATTTACAAATAATTTGAAATAACTTGCTGTTTGCCAAAAAATGGTTTAAATTTGAATTATTTTGAGCATTGATTTAATCATTTAAAACAAGAATTTATTTATTTTGGGACCCTATTGTTTAAATAGAAACAATTGATTAGGATTGTTGTGTAATTTTTTATAATTTCAAATTGGGTACTGTTTGTGGTTTTGTTTGAATTTTTGAATGCAATTTGGAATTAATTGTTTGATTAAAAGCCCTCATTTTAATAGTTGATCAGTATGGAAAATAATTAGAACAAATGTTGTTTGAGTTGAACTTTTATTTGAAAGAGATTGTAACATGACAAGTATGAACAAGGCATTTGGAAATTGGTTTGGAATTTTCAAATGTTTTTGGTATTAGATGAATTTTTGTTAGAAACAAATCAATAGCTTTGGAATCACAACTTTAATGGAAGCAAATAATTGTTTTGATTTGAAATATCACTTTGGAAATTGTAACATCACAAGTATGAAACAACAGGTTTGAATTTTGGTTTGAAATTCAAATAGAAAACAAAGGAAAACAGTTGGAAAACAAATGAAAACAGAGGAAAACAAAAGGAAAACAAGCAAAACAATTGCAATGAACATGATGCCATGATGCAAAACATAAAATAACAGAGAGCAAACATTCTAATGGCTATTTTTCATACTTGGGATATTACATACTGCCGCTTCAGATTCTTCATGGCCCTCCTGGCCTCGTTGGAGTAAGGCCGAGGAGGAGGTTCCGCAAGACCTGCGAGAATATCCTGCGCAAGCAGCTTCTTCAGGAAGACGATGTAGGCAGCGTGCTTGGCCCTAACATGGGGCGCACAATACTCAGAGCCATTTCCCACACCGACGGCATGTCGGATCAAGATGTGGCGATCGTTGGCTATCTTTCTGACACAGAAAGGGCAGAACAAGTGACCATAACGACACCGAATGGTGCCCGCATGCAGCTTCCTCGGGACATGCCTGCTCTTTGCAGACATAGAGTCCTCATTCGAGCCGACTTCCAGATCTTCATCCTCCAAATTTGCAATAAAAAAAAGTTAGCAACACAATCTTATTGACAAAAGAGTAATATACCTAACCATACCACAAAGAACATAAAGAAATAGTTCTTCATTTATTTCAATACACTTCATCAAGTAACTTATTTAGCAGATGCACCCTAAAGAGGACATCAATGTTGAGAAAAATGTGTCGAATTGTATACAACATCATAGTTTCCACTATATATATATTTGGTGAACTAATGCACAAAAATAGATAATAACACATCAGGAATTCCTTGATGATCTAAGATAACATTCAAAAGATTAATATTCTAATCAGGACATATTATTATACTTTAGCAGATCAAAAACATCATACAAGTATCGTTCCTTAATTATATGCATTACCTGGATCAAGTAATTATCATGCACGGGGGTATAATATGTGATATTGCAATAAATTCATAATGTGTCAAGAGTGTCTGCGAGGCAAAAAACTACACAAATTAAAAATGCTTCCAAAAAACGTAGAATCTCTAACTCACATGCATGCTAACATGCACACAAAAAATTAGAAGCCATAAGAACAGATGCAACTACAAGCTCTAAATCCCTAAAATACAAAAAATCTGCGAACCCCTAAGTACAGATACAACTACAACCTCTGAATCATCTCCAGCAGCTCATATATATTTGATTATTCATAACTCTATATAGAAGATCATCTAAAATGATTCATGCATAGATGTTATTAGTTTTACAACAGAACATCTATATTCAGGACATCTATATTGTCTCTCCTATATTTTAATATAATGTTATAACTATCGTTCATCAATTTTTTTCCAATGACTCTATTTTGAACAACGACTTTGTTGAACGACTATATTTTGTGTGATACCCCAAAATTCATATCAACAAATCCTCTGTTCAACAAGTCCATAAATTCAATAGTTTTAGTAGAAACAAATGTTTCTAGTACATGTCAAAATTTAGTTTCTAGTACATGTCTATTTTTCTACAATGTTTTTCCCTTTGGTCTCTATAAAGTAAAATAACATGAGTAGTGCATGTTGAAATCGATAAAATATTCCCATATTTGGTTTGGATGATCATCTAGCAATCCCCCAAATGTAGATGATGGGTAGAAGAATTTGGGGACATGTATAAATAGATGATGCTATAGATGATCTGCTGGCAACGTTTTTTACCCCTCCATCAACCATATTTGGTTTAGATGTCCATATAGATGTGCTGCTGGAGATGCTCTAAAATACAAAAAAACCCTGCGAACCCCTAAGTACAGATGCAAAACTACAAACCTCTGAATCGCTAAAATACAAAAAAACATGCGAACCCCTACAGATGCAACTACAAACCTCTGAATCCCGAATACAAAAAAACATGCGAACCCCTGAGTAGAGATGCAAAACTACAAAACTCTTGATATCTAAAATACAAAAAACCTGTGAACCTCTACAGATGCAACTACAAAACTCGGAATCCCGAATACAAAAAACCTACGAACCCCTAAGTACAGATGCAAACAGACATTTGAATCTTGAACTTGCGTGTACAAAAAACCCTCGAACCCCTAGGTACAGATCCAACTACAAACGTTTTAATCCAGAATACAAAAAACCTCGAACCCCTAAGTACAAATGCAACCGCAAACACCAGAAGCCCAAACTTGTATATACAAAAAACCCCAAAGTATACATGCAAATACAAACACTAGAAGCCCAAACTTGCATGCAGTCATGCATAAACTCTGGATCTTTAACAATAAACTAAGCCGGCCTGGACATAGATACCTCAGGGTCCTAGTCGTCGACGTCCTCATCGAACGCCTGGCGATCCCCGTAGGGATCACCCAGGTCTGCCAGGAGAGGGAAAGCAGCAGGCGCCTCCACCGGGGCAGGAGCAGACGGTGGACTCGAAGCGCCATGGCTGGCCGGCGAACCTGCGGCGGCGACTTCAGTGGCCGCAACGACATCCTGCGGCCGCGACGAACTGGAACCGCCATGGGCGGCTCATGCGGCGAAGACAACAGAAGGGACGATGTCGTCGTTCTCCTGCTGTGAACCTTCCATTCTGCGGAACCGACTCGCGGTTGTGCGCTCGGCAGTTGGGAGAGAAGGAGGGCTAGGAGACGATGCGGCCGTGGCGGAGTTGGGTTTTTTTGCTAGAAATGGGGGAGAATGGATGGGGGAGAGAGTCGATGCGACCGGAGCTTTATATACTGAGTGCCGTTTCGACTGGTCGAGCTGACGTGTGCGCATGCATGGTGGGAACGCGTCGGCTGACTTAGTCAGAATATAATGGTGTGACATTTAGTCACCGGCAAGTGGGGCCTGGAACGCCACGGGGCCACCAATCAGTGACTCCAATTCACCACAAAGCTCACCCCACCAAGTCAGCGAATATAAAAGGCTCTATACGTGTAGAAAAGAGGATACCGTTTTATACGTGTACGCGTACAAAACGATATGGCACGTGTTAGCTTGTGAAATGTGGTACCAATCTTTACCAAGTTCACTGCAAATAATGGTACGTGCCAACACAACTACCATGTGTATGCAGCCAAGGTGACGAACATGTCGTTACGTGCCAACACGGCTCTGCATTCACACGCCTTGGACATGCACATGGCATCGTGAAGGTGGTGGTTAGCCTGCCGCGCGTAATGGCGATGACGGGACGCGACCTGCACCAGGCGGCGGGATGGTGCTTCGACTCTGCCGCATGCCTAGCATTAACGCGGTATGCAGCCGTCCCGGCTCCCCAAACGGCACCAGGGCCATTGCAGTTTGCATGTCGCCGCCATTTACTCCGACAGGACGCGTGCACCGACTACACAACTTTTCTCAATGGTACAAAGCATAGATCATGCAAAAAAAAATTTAAATAGGTGTATTTGACTACACAATTTTGCATCGACTACACAGAGTTTGAGTCCTGGCTCCTCCACTGCCGACGCGTCCTCGCCATAATCTCCCCCATCGCCACGCGGCTTCCCCTTTATCGACGATACCATGACGTTCACACAGCAGGCGGCGCGTCGTGGGCTAGACCCGTCGTCAGACAACGACGGGAGTGGCGACGACCCCTACGATTTGGGGGTACAACAAGGAGGCAGATGGGCAGGAGGAGCCGGAGCTGCCACAGCAGGAGGCAGCGCAGGAACCGGAGCAACGCCCTCCATTGTGTCCTGACCAGGTGGTGGCGTACAACTCGTTCGCCACATGGCATAACGAGGAGACGTTTCGCCGGGTCCGATCGGGGTTCGAGGAGGTGTGGGCAGCCGCTGAGGCTGCCGCCATTCAGGCTTCCATCGAGACCGCCCGCAGGGAGGATCATGCCCGCGCCCTCATGGACGCCGAGTGGCAGGCTTACGAGCAGCTCAACGCCAACATGGCGTCCGACGAGCAGCAGACTCTCATCGCGCAGAGGGAGGACGAGTCCTCCTCGTTAATGGCCGCCCAGAGTGCGGCGCACAAGGAGTTCAACCCCGCACGGGCACGAAGAGAGGCGCTTGAGGCACACCGCGCCCGGGTAGAGGACGCGGAGGTGCTGCAGCGTTTGTTTAACCGCTCGCGCGCACGCAACGATAGGCGCGGGCACGCCCGCTCGCAGGCAGAGGAGTTGCACGTGATAGGGGTGCAAGTCAGTGCTAGGCGGAGCTGTCTCACACAGGTGGCCCGCCCCGATCCGGTAGTGAACAACGATGAGGCTGGTCCGTCCATGGCGCCGAACGATGACTAGGCCAGCATGGCAGCGAGCGACGACGAGGAGGACGGCCGGATCGGCGTTTAGGATAGTTTAGGCCTAATTTATATTTCCCGCCGTATTTTTAATTAGAATATAAAGATCTATACTTACTAATATATATATGTACTACTCCATTTTTAATTATAAGTCTAATTATAAACGTGTGGTGGTGGGCGCACTAAACCATGGTGGAGCACCCGGTTTAGTTATAAACCGTCGATGCCCCCCCGAAGGTAATATTGTTAAAAGTATAGCTAGATTTTGGTTATTAATGTAGTTATGGCCTAAACTAACACAACCAAGCAAAATAGTATTGTGTTCTACCCCCTTCCAACGCGATCATAGGGGTAGAACAAAAGGTTGACTTCTGGCAAACACATCAATGTTCTAGTGAAGCGTTGGGCTCTAAAGTGTCGGAATCCTATGTAAGCCATGGTGGAGCACTAAGAATACTTATAAACGTGTGGTGGGATCGAGGTGGGGAGGGGCCAATATACTACCCATAGGTGTGACTGGTTTCACCGGCATCACATAGGAAGGTTACGCACTACACTTAGAGGTCTCGAATCGTCGATGCTCCCCCTTCGACAAACCGGAGGGGATATAGTTAAAAGTATAGCTATATTTTGGTTATTAATGTAGCTTTGGTCTAACCTAACACAACCAAGCAAAATAGTATTGTGGTCTACCCCCTTCCGACGCTGGTTTTAGGGGTAGACCAAAAGGTTGATTTCTGGTCAACAGATCAATGTTCCAGCGAAGCGGGGGGGATCTTGCCAAGAGCTGGGCCATACCATTGTCTTGGGTGTTCATTGGTCCTAACCTAACACAACCAAGAAATTGGTTCCACTTTGCTACCCCCTTCCGGCTCACGTAGAGGCGCGAGAACGGCAGTTCCGTCTTTTTCCCTAACGGGGCTATGGTTTCTCCGGAGAGGGGGCGCCGGATCGTCTGAATGCCACCAAATACCATGGTATGACATACCATGTGTGTTAGAGTGTTTCATGGGTGTTGGATGCCCAACATTCCCTCACTCGGTGTGTTATGTCTTCACCGGCGTCAGATTCTCTCTAGCGGGTTCAAGGACTACTCAGAGCCCAAAACTCCCGGATGTGACGAAACAAGGGGAATCCTTCCAAGAGTTGGTCCCTACCATTGTCTTGTGTGTTACTTGGTCCTAACCTAACACAACCAAGCAATTACTTCCACTTTAATACCCCCTTCCGGCTACGTAGACGGGCCAGAACAGCAGTTCCCTCTTTTACCCAGCGGGGCTAGGGTTTCTCCGGGGAAGGGCTCTGGATCGTCTGAATACCACCAAATCCCATGGTATGCCATACCATGTGTGTTATACTGTGTCATGGGTCTTGGATTCCCAAGATTCCCTCTCTCTGTGTTAGGCCTTCGCCGACGTCGTATTCGCTCTAGCGGGTTCCAAAACTACTTAGAGCCAAAACTCCAGGATCTGACGGAACAGGGGGAATCTTGACAAGAGGTGGGTCATACCATTTTATTTGGTTTGACTTGGGCCTAAACTAACACAACCAAGAAATCAGTTCCACTTTGCTACCCCTTTCCGGCTCAAGTAGAGGAACCAGACCGGTAGTTTCTTCTTTTTCTCCAGCGGACCTAGGGTTTCTCCGAGGAGGGGCTCCGGAGCGTCTGAATTCCCACCCAATCCTAGGGTATGCGAAACCACGTGTGTTAGATTGTGGCATGGGTCTTCGATGCCCAAGATTCCCTCGCTCTCTTTGGTAAGGCTTCACCGCCGCCACATTCTCTTTCGCTGGTTCTAGGACTACTCAGAGCCCGAAACTCCCGGATCTCATCGAATGGGGGGAATCTTACCAAGAGGTGGGACCTACCATTTTCTTGGGTGTTAATTGGGCCTAAAATAACACAACCAAGCAATTGGTTCTGCTTTGCTACCCCATTCCGGCCCACGTAGAGGGGCCATAACGGCAGTTCCGTCTTTTCCCAGCGGGGCTATGGTTTCTCTGGAGAGGGGCCTCCGGATCGTCTGAATGCCACCAAATCCCACGGTATGCCATACCTTGTGTGTTAGAGTGTGGCATGGGTATTGGATTCCCAATATTCCCTTACTCCCTGTGTTATGGCTTCACCGACGTCAGATTCTTTTTCGCGGGTTCCAAGACTACTTAGATCCCGAAACTCCCGGATCTCATGGAACGGGGGGGAATCTTGCCAAGAGGTGGGACCTAAAATTTTATTGGGTGTTACTTGGGCCTAACCTAACACAACCAAGCAGTTGGTTTCACTTTGCTACCCCCTTCCGCCTAACGAAGAGGGGCCAGAACGGCAGTTCCGTCTTTTTACCGAGTGGGGCTATGGTTTCTCTAGAGAGGGGCCTCCAGATCATGTGAATGCCACCAAATACACCATGGTATGCTATACCATGTCTGTTATATTGTGTCATGGGTCTTGGATGCCCAAGATTAATTCCTCCTCTCTCTCTCTATTAGGGCTTCACCAGCGCGTCAGATTCTCTCTAGTGGGTTCCAGGACTACTTAGAGCCCCAAACTCCCGAAACTGATGGAACTCGGGGAATATTGCCAACAGGTGGGCCCAACCATTTTTTTGGGTGTTCCTTGGGACTAACCTAATACAAAAAATCAATTGGTTCCACCTTTCTACCCCTTTCGGCTCACGTAAAGGGGCCAAAACGGCAGTTCCGTCTTTTCCTGAGCGGGGCGATGGTTTCTCTGGAGAGGGGGCTCCGGATCGTCTAAACACTACCAAATACCATGAAATTACATACCATGTGTGTTAGAGTGTGGCATGGGTCCTGTATTCCAAAGATTCACTCGCTCTCTGTGTGTTAGGGCTTCACCGGCGTCAGATTCTCTCTGGCGGGTTCCAGGATTACTTAGAGCCCGAAACTGCCATATCTGACGGAACTAGGGGAATCTTGCCAAGAGGTGGGCCCTAACATTTTATTGGGTGTTCCTTGGGACTAACCTAAGAAAACCAAGAATTGGTTCCACTTTGCTACCCCCTTTCGCCTAACGTAGAGGGTCCAGAACGGCAGGTCCGTATTTTTACCCAGCGGGGCTATGGTTTCTCCGGAGAGGGGCCTCCAGATCGTCTGAATTCCACCAAATCCCATGGTATTCCATACCATGTGTGTTATAGTGTGTCGTAAGTCTTGGATGCCCAAGATTCCCTCTCTCTCTGTGTTAGGGCTTCACCGGCGTCGGATTCTCTCTCGTGGGTTCCAGGACTACTTAGAGCCCGAAACTCCCGGAACTGACGGAACTAGGGGAATATTGCCAAGAGGTGGGACCTACCATTGTCTTGGGTGTTAGTTGGGCCTAAACTAATACAACCAAGCATTTGGTTCCACTTTGCTACCCCCTTCCGCCTAACGTAGAGGGGCCAGAACGACAGTTCCGTCTTTTTCCCCAGTGGGGCTATGGTTTCTCTAGAGAGGGGCCTCCAGATCGTCTGAATGCCACCAAATCCCATGGTCTACCCTACCACGTGTGTTATAGTGTGTCATGGGTAATGGATGCCCAAGATTACCTCTCTCTCTGTTAGGGCTTCACCGGCGTCGGATTCTCTCTTGTGGGTTTGAGGACTATTTAGAGCCCCAAACACCCGAAACTGACGGAACTCGGGGAATCTTGCCAACAGGTGGGACCAACCATTGTCTTGGGTGTTCCTTGGGCCTAACCTAACACAAACAATAAATTAGTTCCACTTTTCTACCCCTTTTCGGCTCACGTAGAGTGGTCACAACGGCAGTTCCGTCTTTTTCCACATCGGGGCTATGGTTTCTCCGGAGAGGGGGCTCCGGATCGTCTGAATTCCAGCAAATCCCATGTTATGCTATATCATGTGTGTTAGATTGTTTCATAGGTCGTGGATGGCCAACATTCCCTCGCTCTCTGTGTTAGGGCTTCACCGGCGTCGGATTCTCTTTCGCGGGTTCCAAGACTACTTAGAGCCCGAAACTCCCGGATCTCACGGAACAGATGGAATCTTGCCAAGAGGTGGGACCTACCATTTTATTGGGTGTTACTTGGGCCTAACATAACACAACCAAGAAATTGGTTCCACTTTGCTAACCCTCTCTAGCTCACGTAGAGGGGCCAAAACGGCAGTTCCGTCTTTTTTTCCAGCGGGGTTGTGGTTTCTCTGGAGAGGGGCCTCCAGATCGTCTGAATGCCACCAAATAGACCATGGTATGCCATACCATGTGTCTTATAGTGTGTCATGAGTCTTGGATTCCCAATATTAATTCCCTCTCTCTCTCTCTCTCTGTTAGGGCTTCACCGGCGCGTCAGATTCTCTCTGGCGGGTTCCAGGACTACTTAGAGCCAGAAACTCCCGAAACTGATGGAACTCGGGGAATCTTGCTAACAGGTGGGCCCAACCATTTTTTTTGGGTGTTCCTTGGGCCTAACCTAACACAAAAAAGAAATTGTTTCCTCTTTGCTACCTTTTCCTGGCTCATATAGAGGGGCCAAAACGGCAGTTCCGTGTTTTTCCCAACGGGGCTATGGTTTCTCTGGAGAGGGGGCTCCGGATCGTCTGAATGCCACGAAATCTCATAGTATGACATACCATGTGTGTTTAGAGTCTGGCATGGGTCCTTTATTCCCAAGATTCTCTTGCTCTCTCTGTGTTAGGGCATCACCAGCGTTAGATTCTCTCTGGCGAGTTCCAGGACTACTTAGAGCCCAAAACTCCTGGATCTGACGGAACTGGGGGAATCTTGCCAAGAGGTGGCCCCTACCATTTTCTTGGGTGTTCCTTGGGCCTAACCTAATACAAACAAGTAGTTGGTTCCACTTTGCTACTCCATTCCGCCTAACATAGAGGGTCTAGAACGGCAGTTCCGTCTTTTTCCCCAGCGGGGCTATGGTTTCTCCGGAGAGGGGCCTCCAAATCGTTTGAATGCCCAAGATTCCCTCTCTCTCTGTGTGTTTGGGCTTCACCGGCGTCGGATTCACTCTAGTGGATTCCACTTTTCTACCCCCTTCCGCCTAACGTAGAGGGGCCAGAACGGCAGTTCCGTATTTTTCCCTAGTGGGGATATGGTTTCTCCGGAGAGGAGCCTCCATATCGTCTAAATGCCACCATATCCCATGGTATGTCATAAATGTGTGTTATAGTGTGTCATGGGTCTTGGATGACCAAGATTCCCTCTCTCTCTCTCTCTGTTAGGGCTTCACCGGCGTCGGATTCGCTCTGGCTGGTTTGAGGACTACTTAGAGCCCGAAACTCCCGAAACTGACGGAACTCGGGGAATCTTGCGAATAGGTGGGACCAAAAATTGTCTTGAGTGTTACTTGGGCCTAAACTAACACAAAAAAATCAATTGGTTCCACTTTGCTACCCCTTTCGGCTCACGTAGATTGGCTAGAACAGCAGTTCCGTCTTTTTCCACATCGGGGGTATGGTTTCACCAGAGAGGGGACTCCGGATCGTGTTAATGCCACCAAATCCCATGTTGTGCCATACCATGTGTGTTAGAGTGTGTCATAGGTCGTGGATGGCCAACAATCCCTCGCTCTCTGTGTTAGGGCTTCACCGACGTTAGATTCTCTCTCCGGGTTCCAGGATTACTTAGAGCCCCAAACTCCTGGAACTTACGGACTTGGGGAATCTTGCCAAACGGTGGTCCCAACCATTGTCTTGGGTGTTCCTTGGGCCTAACCTAACCCAACCAAGAAATCATTTCCACTTTGCTACCCCCTTCCGGCTCACGTAGATGGGCCAGAACGACATTTCCTTCTTTTTCCCCATCGGTGCTATGGTTTCTCCGGAGAGGGGGCTCCGGATCGTCTGAACGCCACCAAATCCCATTGTATGACATACCATGTGTGTTAGAGTGTGGCATGGGTATTGGATTCCCAAGATTCCCTCTCTCTGTTAGCGCTTCACCGGCGCGTGAGATTTTCTCTGGCGGGTTCCAGGACTACTTAGAGCCCGAAACTCCCGGAACTGACGGAACTAGGGGAATCATGCCAAGAGATGGTCCCTACCGCCTAACGAAGAGGGGCCAGAACGGCAGTTCCATCTTTTTCCCCAGCGGGGCTATGGTTTCTCTGGAGAGGTGCCTCCAGATCATGTGAATGCCACCAAATACACCATGGTATGCCATACCATGTGTGTTATAGTGTGTCATGGGTCTTGGATGCCCAAGATTAATTCCTCCTCTCTCTCTATTAGGGCTTCCCCAGCGCTTCAGATTCTCTCTGGCGGGTTCCAGGCGTACTTAGAGCCCGAAACTCCTGAAAGTGATGGAACTCGGGGAATCTTTCCAACAGGTGGGCCCAAAAAATTTCTTAGGTGTTCCTTGGGCCTAACCTAACACAAAAAAGCAATTGGTTCAGCTTTTCTACCCCTTTATGGCTCACGTAGAGGGGCCAAAATGGCAGTTCCGTCTTTTTCCTAGCGGGGCTATGGTTTCTCTGGAGAGGGGGCTCCGGATCGTCTGAATGCCACCAAATACCATAGTATGCCATACCATGTGTGTTATAGCGTGGCATGGGTCCTGTATTCCCAATATTTACTCGCTCTCTCCGTGTTAGGGCTTCACCGGCCTCAGATTCTCTCTGGTTGGTTCCAGGACTACTTAGAGCCCAAAACTCCCGGATCTGACGGAACTGGGGGAATCTTGCCAAGAGGTGGGCCCTACCATTTTCTTGGGTGTTTCTTGGGCCTAACCCAACACAACCAAGCAGTCGGTTACACTTCACTACTCCCTTCCGCCTAACGTAGAGGGGCCAGAATGGCAGTTCCGTATTTTTCCTTAGCGGGGCTATGGTTTCTCCGGAGAGGGGCCTCCAGATCGTCTGAATGCCACAAAATCCCATGGTATTCCATACCATGTGTGTTATAGTGTGTCACGTGTCTTGTATTCCCAAGATTCCCTCTCTCTCTGTGTGTTTGGGCTTCACCGGCGTCGGATTCACTCTAGTGGGTTCCAGTATTACTTAGAGCCCTGAAACTCCCGGAACTGACGGAACTCGGGGAATCTTGCCAAGAGGTGGGCCCTACCATTGTATTGGGTGTTCCTTGGGCCTAACCTAATATAACCAAGCAATTGGTTCCACTTTGCTACCCCCTTCCGCCTAACGTATAGGGGCCAGAACGGGAGTTCCGTCTTTTTCCCCAGCAGGGGCTATGGTTTCTCCGGAGAGGGGCCTCCAGATCGTCTGAATGCCACCATATCCCATGGTATTCCATAAAATGTGTGTTATAGTGTGTCATTGGTCTTGGATGACCAAGATTGACTCTCTCTCTCTCTCTCTCTCTCTCTCTGTTAGGGCTTCATCGGCGTCGGATTGTCTCTGGCAGGTTCGAGGACTACTTAGAGCCCGAAACTCCTAAAACTGATGGAACTCGTGGAATCTTGCCAACAGGTGGGCCCAACCCTAACCTAAAACAAACAAGAAATTGGTTCCACTTTGCTACCCCTTTCCGGCTCACGTAGAGTGGCCATAACGACAGTTCCGTCTTTTCCACATCGGGGCTATGGTTTCTCCGGAGAACTGGCTCTGAATTGTCTGAATGCCTCCAAATCCCATGTTATGCCATACTATGTGTGTTAGAGTGTGTGATAGGTCATGGATGGCCAACATTCCCTATCTCTCTTTATTAGGGCTTCACCGACGTTGGATTCTCTCTAGGGTTCCAGGATTACTTAGAGCCCTGAAACTCCCGGAACTTACGGACTTGGGGAATCTTGCCAAACGGTGGTCCCAAACATTGTCTTGGGTGTTCCTTGGGCCTAACCTAACACAACCAAGAAATCTTTTCCACTTCGCTACCCCCTTCCGGCTCATGTAGAGGGGCCAGAACGACATTTCTGTCTTTTTCCCCATCGGTGCTATGGTTTCTCCGGAGAGGGGGCTCCAGATCGTCTGAACGGCACCAAATCCCATGGTATTACATACCATGTGTGTTAGAGTGTGGCATGGGTATTGGATTTCCAAGATTCCCTCTCTCTGTTAGGTCTTCACCGGCGCGTCAGATTTTCTCTGGCCGGTTCCAGGACTACTTAGAGCCCGAAACTCCCGGAACTGACGGAACTAGGGGAATCATGCCAAGAGGTGGTTCCTACCATTGTCTTGGGTGTTCCTTGGTCCTAACCTAATACAACTAGGCAGTTGGTTCCACTGTGCTACCCCCTTCCGCCTAACGAAGAGGGGCCAGAACGACAGTTTCGTCTTTTTCCCCAGCGGGGCTATGGTTTCTCTGGAGAGGTGCCTCCAGATCATGTGAATGCCACCAAATACACCATGGTATGCCATACAATGTGTGTTATAGTGTGTCATGGGTCTTGGATGCCCCAGATTAATTCCTCCTCTCTCTCTATTAGGGCTTCACCAGCACGTCAGATTCTCTCTGGCGGGTTCCAGGACTACTTAGAGCCCGAAACTCTTGAAAGTGATGGAACTCGGGGAATCTTGCCAACGGGTGGGCCCAAAAATTTTCTTAGGTGTTCCTTGGTCCTAACCTAACACAAACAAGCAATTGGTTCAGCTTTGCTACCCCTTTCCGGCTCACGTAGACGGGCCAAAACGGCAGTTCCATCTTTTTCCTAGCGGGGCTATGGTTTCTCTGGAGAGGGGGCTCTGGATCGTCTGAATGCCACCAAATCCCATGGTATGCCATACCATGTGTGTTAGAGTGTGGCATGGGTCCTGTATTCCAAAGATTCACTCGCTCTCTCCGTGTCAGGGCTTCACCGGCGTCAGATTCTCTCTCCCAGGTTCCAGGACTACTTAGAGCCCGAAACCCCCGGATCTGAGGAACTGGGGGAATATTGCCAAGAGGTGGGCCCTACCATTTTCTTGGGTGTTCCTTGGGCCTAACCCAACACAACCAAGCAGTCGGTTACACTTTACTACTCCCTTCCGCCTAATGTAGAGGGGCCAGAACGGCAGGTCCGTCTTTTTACCCAGCGGGGCTATGGTTTCTCCGGAGAGGGGCCTCCAGATCGTCTGAATGCCACAAAATCCCATGGTATTCCATACCATGTGTGTTATAGTGTGTCGTGTGTCTTGGATTCCCAAGATTCCCTCTCTCTTTGTGTGTTTGGGCTTCACCGGCGTCAGATTCACTCTAGTTGGTTCCAGGATTAATTAGAGCCCGAAACTCCCGGAACTGACGGAACTCAGGGAATCTTGCCAAGAGGTGGGCCCTACCATTGTATTGGGTGTTCCTTGGGCCTAAAATTATACAACCAAGCAATTGGTTCCACTTTGCTACCCCCTTCCGCTTAACTTAGAGGGGCCAGAATGGGAGTTCCGTCTTTTTCCCCAGCGGGGCTATGGTTTCTCCGGAGAGGGGCCTCCAGATCGTCTGAATGCCACCATATCCCATGGTATGCCATAACATGTATGTTATAGTGTGTCATGGGTCTTGGATAACCAAGATTCCCTCTCTCTCTCTCTGTTAGGGCTTCATTGGCGTTGGATTCTCTCTAGCAGGTTGGAGGACTACTTAGAGCCCGAAACTCCTGAAACTGATAGAACTCGGGGAATCTTGCCAACAGGTGGGCCCAACCCTAACCTAACACAAACAAGCAATTGGTTCCACTTTGCTACCCCTTTCCGGCTCACATAGAGTGGCCATAATGACAGTTCCATCTTTTCCACATCGGGGCTATGGTTTCTCCAGAGAACGGGCTCTAGATTGTCTGAATGCCACCAAATCCCATGTTATGACATACTATGTGTGTTACAGTGTGTGATAGGTCATGGATGGCCAACATTCCCTCTCTCTCTCTCTGTATTAGGGCTTCACCGACGTCGGATTCTCTTTGCGGGTTCCATGATTACTTAGAGCCCGAAACTCTCGGAACTTACGGACTTGGGGAATCTTGCCAAACGGTGGTCCCAAACATTGTTTTGGGTGTTCCTTGGGTCTAACCTAACACAACCAAGAAATCTTTTCCACTTCGCTACCCCCTTCCAGCTCATGTAGAGGGGCCAGAACGACAATTCTGTCTTTTTTCCCATCGGTGCTATGGTTTCTCCGGAGAGGGGGCTCCGGATCGTCTGAACGACACCAAATCCCATGGTATGACATACCATGTGTGTTAGAGTGTGGCATGGGTATTGGATTTCCAAGATTCCCTCTCTCTGTTAGGTCTTCAGCGGCGCGTCAGATTTTCTCTGGCCGGTTCCAGGACTACTTAGAGCCCGAAACTCCCCGAACTGACGGAACTAGGGGAATCATGCCAAGAGGTGGTTCCTACCATTGTCTTGGGTGTTCCTTGGTCCTAACCTAATACAACTAGGCAGTTGGTTCCACTTTGCTACCCCCTTCCGCCTAACGAAGAGGGGCCAGAACGGCAGTTCCGTCTTTTTCCCCAGCGGGGCTATGGTTTCTCTGGAGACGTGCCTCCAGATCATGTGAAGGCCACCAAATACACCATGGTATGCCATACCATGTGTGTTATAGTGTGTCATGGGTCTTGGATGCCCAAGATTAATTCCTCCTCTCTCTCTATTAGGGCTTCACCAGCACGTCAGATTCTCTCTGGCGGGTTCCAGGACTACTTAGAGCCCGAAACTCTTGAAAGTGATGGAACTCGGGGAATCTTGCCAACAGGTGGGCCCAAAAAATTTCTTAGGTGTTCTTTGGTCCTAACCTAACACAAACAAGCAATTGGTTCAGCTTTGCTACCCCTTTCCGGCTCACGTAGAGGGGCCAAAACGACAGTTCCATCTTTTTCCTAGCGGGGCTATGGTTTCTCTGGAGAGGGGGCTCCGGATCGTCTTAATGCCATCAAATCCCATGGTATGCCATACCATGTGTGTTAGAGTGTGGCATGGGTCCTGTATTCCAAAGATTCACTCGCTCTCTCCGTGTTAGGGCTTCACCGGCGTCAGATTCTCTCTGCCGGGTTCCAGGACTACTTAGAGCCCGAAACCCCCGGACCTGAGGAACTGGGGGAATATTGCCAAGAGGTGGGCCCTACCATTTTCTTGGGTGTTCCTTGGGCCTAACGCAACACAACCAAGTAGTCGGTTACACTTTACTACTCCCTTCCGCCTAATGTAGAGGGGCCATAACGGCAGGTCCGTCTTTTTACCCAGCGGGGCTATGGTTTCTCCGGAGAGGGGCCTCCAGATCTTCTGAATGCCACAAAATCCCATGGTATTCCATACCATGTGTGTTATAGTGTGTCATGTGTCTTGGATTCCCAAGATTCCCTCTCTCTCTCTGTGTTTGGGCTTCACCGGCGTCAGATCCACTCTAGTTGGTTCCAGGATTTATTAGAGCCCGAAACTCCCGGAACTGACGGAACTCGGGGAATCTTGCCAAGAGGTGGGCCCTACCATTGTATTGGGTGTTCCTTGGGCCTAACCTTATACAACCAAGCAATTGGTTCCACTTTTCTACCCCCTTCCGCTTAACGTAGAGGGGCCAGAATGGGAGTTCCGTCTTTTTCCCCAGCGGGGCTATGGTTTCTCCGGAGAGGGGCCTCCAGATCGTCTGAATGCCACCATATCCCATGGTATGCCATAACATGTCTGTTATAGTGTGTCATGGGTCTTGGATGACCAAGATTCCCTCTCTCTCTCTCTCTCTCTCTCTCTCTGTTAGGGCTTCATTGGCGTTGGATTCTCTCTAGCAGGTTGGAGGACTACTTAGAGCCCGAAACTCCTGAAACTGATGGGACTCGGGGAATCTTGCCAACAGGTGGGCCCAACCCTAACCTAACACAAACAAGCAATTGGTTCCACTTTGCTACCCCTTTCTGGCTCACATAGAGTGGCCATAATGGCAGTTCCATCTTTTCCACATCGGGGCTATGGTTTCTCCGGAGAACGGGCTCTAGATTGTCTGAATGCCACCAAATCCCATGTTATGACATACTATGTGTGTTACAGTGTGTGATAGGTAATGGATGGCCAACATTCCCTCTCTCTCTGTATTAGGGCTTCACCAACGTCGGATTCTCTCTGCGGGTTCCATGATTACTTAGAGCCCAAAACTCCCGGAACATACGGAACTTGGGGAATATTGCCAAACGGTGGTCCCAACCATTGTCTTGGGTGTTCCTTGGGACTAACCTAACACAACCAAGAAATATTTTCCACTTTGCTACCCCCTTCCGGCTCACATAGAGGGGCCAGAATGACATTTCCATCTTTTCCCCATCGGGGCTATGGTTTCTCCAGAGAGGGGGCTCCGGATCGTATGAACGCCACCAAATCCCAGCGTATTCCCTACCATGTGTGTTAGAGTGTGGCATGGGTATTGGATTCCCAAGATTACCTCTCTCTGTTAGGGCTTCGCTGGCGCGTCAGATTCTCTCTGGCTGGTTCCAGGACTACTTAGAGCCCAAAACCCCCGGAACTGACGGAACTAGGGGAATGATGCCAAGAGGTGGTCCGTACCATTGTCTTGGGTGTTCCTTGGTCCTAACCTAATACAACCAGGCAGTTGGTTTCACTTTGCTACCCCCTTCTGCCTAACGAAGAGGGGCCGAACGGCACTTCCGTCGTTTCCCCCAGCGGGGCTATGGTTTCTCTGGAGAGGGGCCTCCAGATCATGTGGACGCCACCAAATACACCATGGTATGAAATACCATGTGTTTTATAGTGTGTCATGGCTCTTGGATGCCCAAGATTAATTCATCCTCTCTCTCTCTATTAGGGCTTCACCAGCGCGTCAGATTCTCTCTGGCGGGTTCCAGGCCTACTTAGAGCCCGAAACTCCTGAGAGTGATGGAACTCGGGGAATCTTGCCAACAGGTGGTCCCAACAATTTTCTTAGGTGTTCCTTGTTCCTAAACTAACACAAACAAGCAATTGGTTCAGCTTTGTTACCCCTTTCCGGCACACGTAGAGGGGCCAAAACGGCAGTTCCGTCTTTTTCCCAGCGGGGCTATGGTTTCTCTGGAGAGGGGGCTCCGGATCGTCTGAAAATGCCACCAAATCCCATGGTATGCCATACCATGTGTGTTATAGTGTGGCATGGGTCCTTAATTCCCAAGATTCACTCGCTCTCTCCGTGTTAGGGCTTCACGGGCGTCAGATTCTCTCTGGCGGGTTCCAGGACTACTTAGAGCCCGAAAATCCCGGATCTGACGAAACTGGGGGAATTTTCCAAGAGGTGGGCCCTAACATTTTATTGGGTGTTCCTTGGGCCTAACCTAACACAACCAAGCAGTCGGTTCCACTTTACTACCCGTTCCGTCTAACGTAGAGGGGCAAGAATGGCAGCTCCGTCTTTTTCCCCAACGGGGTTATGGTTTCTCCGGACAGGGGCCTCCAGATCGTCTGAATGCCACAGAATCCCATGGTATTACATACCATGTGTGTTATAGTGTGTCGTGCGTCTTGGATGCCCAAGATTCCCTCTCTCTCTCTGTGTTTGGGCTTCACCGGCGTCGGATTCACTCTAGTGGGTTCCAGGATTACTTAGAGCCCGAAACTCCTGGAACTGACGGAACTCGGGGAATCTTGCCAAGAGGTGGGCCCTAAAATTGTATTGGGTGTTCCTTGGGCCTAACCAAATACAACCAAGCAATTGGTTCCACTTTTCTACCCCCTTCCGCTTAACGTAGAGGGGCCAGAATGGGAGTTCCGTCTTTTTCCCCAGCGGGGCTATGGTTTCTCCGGAGAGGGGCCTCCAGATCGTCTGAATGCCACCATATCCCATGGTATGCCATAACATGTCTGTTATAGTGTGTCATGGGTCTTGGATGACCAAGATTCCCTCTCTCTCTCTCTCTCTCTCTCTCTCTGTTAGGGCTTCATTGGCGTTGGATTCTCTCTAGCAGGTTGGAGGACTACTTAGAGCCCGAAACTCCTGAAACTGATGGGACTCGGGGAATCTTGCCAACAGGTGGGCCCAACCCTAACCTAACACAAACAAGCAATTGGTTCCACTTTGCTACCCCTTTCTGGCTCACATAGAGTGGCCATAATGGCAGTTCCATCTTTTCCACATCGGGGCTATGGTTTCTCCGGAGAACGGGCTCTAGATTGTCTGAATGCCACCAAATCCCATGTTATGACATACTATGTGTGTTACAGTGTGTGATAGGTAATGGATGGACAACATTCCCTCTCTCTCTGTATTAGGGCTTCACCAACGTCGGATTCTCTCTGCGGGTTCCATGATTACTTAGAGCCCAAAACTCCCGGAACATACGGAACTTGGGGAATATTGCCAAACGGTGGTCCCAACCATTGTCTTGGGTGTTCCTTGGGACTAACCTAACACAACCAAGAAATATTTTCCACTTTGCTACCCCCTTCCGGCTCACATAGAGGGGCCAGAATGACATTTCCATCTTTTCCCCATCGGGGCTATGGTTTCTCCAGAGAGGGGGCTCCGGATCGTATGAACGCCACCAAATCCCAGCGTATTCCCTACCATGTGTGTTAGAGTGTGGCATGGGTATTGGATTCCCAAGATTACCTCTCTCTGTTAGGGCTTCGCTGGCGCGTCAGATTCTCTCTGGCTGGTTCCAGGACTACTTAGAGCCCAAAACCCCCGGAACTGACGGAACTAGGGGAATGATGCCAAGAGGTGGTCCGTACCATTGTCTTGGGTGTTCCTTGGTCCTAACCTAATACAACCAGGCAGTTGGTTTCACTTTGCTACCCCCTTCTGCCTAACGAAGAGGGGCCGAACGGCACTTCCGTCGTTTCCCCCAGCGGGGCTATGGTTTCTCTGGAGAGGGGCCTCCAGATCATGTGGACGCCACCAAATACACCATGGTATGAAATACCATGTGTTTTATAGTGTGTCATGGCTCTTGGATGCCCAAGATTAATTCATCCTCTCTCTCTCTATTAGGGCTTCACCAGCGCGTCAGATTCTCTCTGGCGGGTTCCAGGCCTACTTAGAGCCCGAAACTCCTGAGAGTGATGGAACTCGGGGAATCTTGCCAACAGGTGGTCCCAACAATTTTCTTAGGTGTTCCTTGTTCCTAAACTAACACAAACAAGCAATTGGTTCAGCTTTGTTACCCCTTTCCGGCACACGTAGAGGGGCCAAAACGGCAGTTCCGTCTTTTTCCCAGCGGGGCTATGGTTTCTCTGGAGAGGGGGCTCCGGATCGTCTGAAAATGCCACCAAATCCCATGGTATGCCATACCATGTGTGTTATAGTGTGGCATGGGTCCTTAATTCCCAAGATTCACTCGCTCTCTCCGTGTTAGGGCTTCACGGGCGTCAGATTCTCTCTGGCGGGTTCCAGGACTACTTAGAGCCCGAAAATCCCGGATCTGACGAAACTGGGGGAATTTTCCAAGAGGTGGGCCCTAACATTTTATTGGGTGTTCCTTGGGCCTAACCTAACACAACCAAGCAGTCGGTTCCACTTTACTACCCGTTCCGTCTAACGTAGAGGGGCAAGAATGGCAGCTCCGTCTTTTTCCCCAACGGGGTTATGGTTTCTCCGGACAGGGGCCTCCAGATCGTCTGAATGCCACAGAATCCCATGGTATTACATACCATGTGTGTTATAGTGTGTCGTGCGTCTTGGATGCCCAAGATTCCCTCTCTCTCTCTGTGTTTGGGCTTCACCGGCGTCGGATTCACTCTAGTGGGTTCCAGGATTACTTAGAGCCCGAAACTCCTGGAACTGACGGAACTCGGGGAATCTTGCCAAGAGGTGGGCCCTAAAATTGTATTGGGTGTTCCTTGGGCCTAACCAAATACAACCAAGCAGTTGGTTCCACTTTTCTACCCCCTTCCGCCTAACGTAGAGGGGCCTGAACGGTAGTTCCGTCTTTTTCCCCAACGCGGCTATGATTTCTCTGGAGAGGGGCCTCCAGATCGTCAGAATGCCACCATATCCCATGGTATGCCATAACATGTGTGTTATAGTGTGTCATGGGTCTTGGATGACAAAGATTACCTCTCTCTCTCTCTGTTAGGGCTTCATCGGCGTCAGATTCTCTCTAACAGGTTCGAGGACTACTTAGAGCCCGAAACTCCCGAAACTGATGGAACTCGGGGAATCTTGCCAACAGGTAGGCTCAACCATTGTCTTGGGTGTTCCTTGGGGCTAACCTAACACAAACAAGCAATTGGTTCCACTTTGCTAGCCCTTTCCGGCTCACGTAGAGTGGCCATAATGGTAGTTCCGTCTTTTCCACATCGGGGCTATGGTTTCTCCGGAGAACGGGCTCTGGATTGTCTGAATGCCACCAAATCCCATGTTATGCCATACTATGTGTGTGAGAGTGTGTGATAGGTCATGGATGGCCAACATTCCCTCTCTCTCTGTATTAGGGCTTCACCGGCGTCAGATTCTCTCTGCGGGTTCCAGGATTACTAAGAGCCAGAAACTCCCGGAACTGACGGAGCTGGGGGAATCTTGCCAAATAGTTGGACCAACCATTGTCTTGGGTGTTCCTTGGGCCTAACATAACACAACCAAGCAATTGGTTCCACTTTGATACCCCCTTACGGCTCACGTAGAGGGGCCAGAACGACAATTCCGTCTTATTCCCCATCGGGGCTATGGTTTCTCCGGAGAGGGGCCTCCGGGTCGTCTGAATGCCACCAAATCCCATGGTATGTCATTTCATGTTTGTTAGAGTGTGGCATGGGTATTGGATTCCCAACATTCCGTCGCTCCCACTGTTAGGGATTCACCGGCGTCAAATTCTCTCTAGCGAGTTCAATGACTACTTAGACCCTAAAACACCCGGATCTGACGGAACTGGGGGAATCTTGCCAAGAGGTAGGACCTACAATTGTCTTGGGTGTTCATTGGGCCTATGTAACACAACCATGAAATTGGTTCCACTTTTCTAGCCCCTTCCGGCTCACGTAGAGGGGCCAGAACAACAGTTTCGTCTTTTTTCCCAACGAGGCTATGGTTTCTCCGAGAGGGGTTCCAGATCATCCGAATGCCACCAAATCCCAGCGTATGCCCTACCATGTGTGTTAGTGTGTCATGGGTCTTGGATGCCCAAGATTCCCTCGCTCTCTGTGTTAGGGCGCGCTTCACTGGCGTTGGATTCTCTCCGCATGTTCGAGGACTACTTAGAGCCCGAAACTCCCGGATCTGACGGAACTGGGGAAATCTTGCCAAGAGGTGGGAGCTACCGTTGTCTTGGGTGTTCCTTGTGCCTAGCCTAACAAAACCAAGAAATTTGTTCCAATTTTCTACCCCCGGATGCCCCACAAGTATAGGGGATCTCAACAGTCTTCGGGGGAAGTAAAACTCAAATTTATTGATTCGACACAAGGGGAGCCAAAGAATATTTGTGAGCCTTAACAAGTGAGTTGTTAATTGACCTGCACCTGAAAGTACTTTTGTTCGCAGTGGTTTATCAGCAGTAACAGATTTATAGTAGCAGCAGTAGTGAAATAATAGCAGAAGTGAGATGAAAACAATAGCAATGATGTTTGAAGTAAACAACGGGATTAAATATTGTAGGCATAGGGATGGATGAACGGGCGTTTCATAGATAAGATAGTTCAAATAATGATCAAGTCCGGGGCATTGCAGATAAATATGATAAAGCATCCAAGCACTAAGTAACCATAGGCATGTGTTCCGTAAATAGTCGTACGTGCTCGCAATGAGTACTTTCACAACATCTTTTGTCCTACGAGCCCGTTTTCAGCAGGGCCTCAAGGGAACTACTAGTAATTAAGGTGTTCCTTTTAATAGAACACCGGAGCAAAGCATTAACACTCTGTGAACACATGTGATCCTCACATCACAACCATCCCCTCCAGTTGTCCCAATTTCTTTCACTTCGGGGCCTCGAGTTCCGGACAACGATATGTGTAAACAACTTGCAGGTAACATCAAGAAACAATAATTATCATCGCGATTCAATAACATGTTCAGATCTGAGATCATGGAACTCGGGCCCAAAGTGGCAAGCATTAAGCATAACAAGTTGCAACAATGTCAATAGCACTAATAGAAGATACTAGGCACTTTGCCCTAACAATCACGGCATTATTACATGAACGATCTCATCCAATCCCTACCATCCCGTTCATCCTACAGCGAGGAATTACTCACACATGGATGGTCGATGGAGAGGCATTGGTGATGACGATGGCGACGATCTCCTCCACTTCTCGTCCGGGCAGGGCGCCAGAACAGGAACTTCTGATCCCCAAATCGAGGTTCGGGATGCGGCGGGCCCTGTTGTGTTTATGTCGAATATGACAAACCCCCTCGCGTTTTAGGGTTGAAGGCTATTTGTAGTCGAAAGGGGAGTCCAAGGGGGGATCTGGGTGGCCGACACCCTATGCTGACGCGGCCCAGGGGGCCAGGGGGGTGTGGCCACCCTGTGGCTCTCCTCCTGGCCCCTTCTGGATCCCGGGGTCTTCTGGTGTGAAAACACCAATTGGGTCTTTTCTGGACAATTCCCCGAAATTTGATTTTTCTACACAAAAACAAGACACGAAGGTAATTCTGCTAAAAACAACGTTAGTCCGTGTTATTTGTATTCAAAACACACAAGTTTAGAGGAAAACAATAAGAAAAGTGTTCGGAAAGGATATACGTTTTCGACGTATCAACTCCCCCAAGCTTAGCTTATTGCTTTTCCTCAAGCAATTCAGTGACAACTGAGTGTGATAATTTTTTTTTACAAACACATTTGTTTCATATGATGTAAATATACTCACTATATGATCAAATACTTAATTATGCTCATGATAAGATACATGCAAGATACTATCACTTAATAGCTATGCAAACCATGAAGAGATAACAACATATTAATAATAAACAACATGAAGCATAACTATTTGCAAGATTGTAATATTCATAATAGGATCTAATAAAGTGGTATCTCGCTTGCCCTTAAGTGTGGGAAAAAACATAAATGCCAAGGCACCTCTGATATTCAAGGGAAGACTAGAAGTAAACATATCAAAGATACAAGTATCAAAGTTATACCACAATCAACCTTACTTGGGACAAACACATCACACTAAGAATGACCATTGTGCTCTCAAGAAAGTGCTCAAAGAATATGGCAGAGACTCAACATAAAAGTAAAAGAAAGGCCCTTCGCAGATGGAAGCATGGATCACTCATGTGCTAGAGCTTTTATTTTATTAAACAGAGGTATCGAAAACATTTTGAGAGAGGTGTATGCTTATGTCAACAAATGGTAAACAGACAATACAGTACGTCACAAGCCAACTGGATTCACAAGAGCGGCTCCCATGTGAAGGACGCATTTGGGTAGAAAGTCATCCCTCTTTCTCTTTTGTTTACACAATTATGCTTTGACTGATAAATCAGGGGCAAAAAGAGTGAAGAGAATTTGTGTGTATTGATTTGGGGATGGGCACCCCGCTGCCAGCTCTTCTATCATTTGGATAAGAGGATGATGCCAGTAGTCCAGGTTGTGAAATCCAATCAACAAGTGAGATAAAGATTCTCTATTTACGTCCTCATGAGCTATTAAATAGGGGCACAAAACAGGAATAATTTTTTAGCGGGATTTAAAGGTAGCACATGAGCAATTTACTTAGAGTGGCGGTTAAATACCACATATAGGTAGTTATGGTGGACACATTTGGAAAACTTTGGTTTTTGGGAGTTGGATGCACGAGTAGAGCTCATACTCAGTACAGGTGAAGGCTAGCAAATAGAGAGGGAGCGACAATCAAGAGAGCAACAACTATCATAATCATGTTTGCGACAAAGTAAAATTAACTGAGACATAAAATTGATACTAGAACTCTGAGGCAAAATAAATCATCGAGCCTTATTGACTTTTTGTTTCAGTCTTAGCATGCACGAGCATGTGCCAAGTCGATTCAAATGAAATAGTCAGAGGAGGCTACCACAATATCATGTCCTTCTACAAATAGAACAATATGAACAAATATTTATATGATAGGTCATTTACTATTAATAAATTGGAACAAAACATGAGAGAGCATGAACTATTAAGCAGCCATTAAGTCACATATATCTTATACGATCAAACTAAGCATGCTCACATAGATGGATATATCTACAAAAATCAAAGCAAATAGATTTCATACCAGCCTCTGACCACAGCTTGAATTGTCGTATATCGTCATTATTGCTCTTCACTTGTGGCTGAAATACTATATAAAGAAAACCAAGCTCCAATAGAGTCACGGACGACTGTTGAACTCTGCAACCAAACTTTACAAAACTAAAGAAGAACACCAAATATTTTTGGGTTTTTCAATTAAAAAAAGAACAGAAAGAGAACAAGCAAACAAAGCAAAATATTTTTGGATTTTTTAAGATCAAACTACAACTTAAAGGATAAAACAAACCAAATAGAGAAACTAAAGAAGCAAACAAAGAGAAACAACAAAAATATTTTTGGTCTTTTTGTGTTTTGTAAAACAAAACCAAAACAATAAAAACAAAAGAAATGAAAGAAACGAAAACAAGCGAAAGAAACAAAGAGAAACTGAAACAAACGAAAGAAAAGAAAACATGGATATACAAAGAACCGACAGAACGTGATATAGAAATGAGTGTGATGTCGGTATACCTCCCCAAGATTAGGCTTTTGGCCTAAGTGGAGATCAATCAAAGCGCGGGAAATATCCCCACTGCGGTGGGTCATCCCTCGCATGGTCGTACTCGGGCGCATAAGAGGAAGATGATGCATCTGGCGCATAGTCATAACCGGGGTGCTGATATGGAATCCCCGTGGCATCATAGGGCCTGAGGAAATCACCATCGTCCCCCTCGTTGGCATCCTCCCCTTGTTGGGGTGATGCTCAAGGTATGTGTCCAGCTCACTCTCAGAAAGCTCCCATCCTTGCCTGTTATTAAGATTAAACAAAAGAGGTGCAGGCAAAAGTACTTCCCTAAAGGTTTTAACAACTCTCCACCTGGATCGCTTGGAGAAAGTTAATTCAAAAACTAAATTATGCAAGTGAGCATGGGTAGAAAGAAACTTATGTTGAACCATGGAAACAAGATTAAGCCTCTATAGGAAACGGCAAGTCTAGAGGGTATGACTCCAAACCATGCAAAGCTAGCAAGCGCGAGGCAATAAGACCTTCACAAACTTGGCCCTTCTCACTGTTATGTGAGAGACAGTAAGCAATCAAAGCACCAAATTGTAAGACCTATCACATCTTAAAGCAGCAGCAAGAAAAGCCAAATCGTAGACACATAGTTTGCTGGAAGTTTTTCTAGCTAACACACATTTAGAAATAAAGTAGGCAAAGTATCGAATGCTACGGAGTTGAATTTCACGAATTTTACCACTCTCCCCTGTGAAGCTTCTGCCTTGGCAAATCTCTCCATATAAATCCAGTAGTGGTTTGGGCTGCCCACTTATTTTCTCACAAGACCCCACTCGGGTACCTTAATAGCTGCACAGAAAACACTAAAAGGCAGGATCACAGCTTTATTATGAATTTTATAGTGGACCATTGGGTTAGTTGGAGACCATTTAAAACGAAAATCCTGCACAGGATAGGCTCATCCTCAATGAAACGGTCCAAGCCTGCATTCTGCACTAGAGTGTTCAAATCCTGCAGAATTCCTGTAACTTGCATAAATTCCCGACACGGCTAGATTGATGGGAACACCCTCTCTTCACGGTGCACAAGCATGACCTCATGCAACTCCAACTCATGCTGGTTTAGTTGATAAGCATTGTGCTCCATCTCTGAAAATTTTCTGTAATCATCATAAAAATTAATTTCAAGCAACTATAAGGTGGAAACTACCATAGGGACTTATATGAGAGCTAAACATACATCAATACTACATTATTTCTACTCAAATCAAGCATGAAAACTCACATAAGCTGTCACCTACTGTGGCGAAATACTCAAGAAATACTTCACTAAAAAAAATTGTACTTGCATCATCGGAGGTGTCACATATCGGAGATCAAACACACCAAAAATCAGCACAAATGATGGGTTGAAGAAGGAGATCGAAAATCCAGAGGAAGAACACCAAGAACATGGGATCCAAGAAATGTTTTCAGTTTGGGAGGTGAGAGAGGAGACTTTGGTAGTGGAGAAAGTAAGTGGACGACCAGGGGGCCCCACACCATGTGCTGGCGCCACCAGGGGCTGGCCGCGCCACCCTAGGGTGTGCCTGACTGGTGGGTCCCCCTGGGGTCTCCCAGGTGGCTTTCTGCCTTATTTTTGACGTAAAAATTTATTCTAATTTTTCAGAAATTTTTCGAGAAACTTTATTTTTGAGGTATTTCCAGAATTTTAATAATTAATAAAACCCGGGAAAACGAAAGTGAAAATGTGTAAAACAAAACCAAAACCAGCACTACAAAGGTTCTATACACTTTAATGAAAGAATATCCAAAGAAAACAAAGGTGGTAGTGGTGAAAATAAAAGTATGGGTGGTGACAACATGCATAACTTCAATAATCAGAGTGAAAACATCAGGAAAACATGCATAAGGATGGTGTACAACATGATTGTACTCAAGTAATAATGTGATAACAGAACTAGACATGGTGAATACAATAATGGGTAAGGTGAAAACATAGTGAAAACATTGCCCATTCCATTTAAAATCATTTTGTTAACAACGGTGATCAAGTCTTGCCACCAAAATAATTTTCTATGAAACAAAACTTTGTTTCTCACTAAATACTCATGTTACCTCAACCTTGATAGACATAGTCCCAGTCATAATAATTTCATATTCTTTGGGTGGCTTTGGAATAGGACAATAAAATTCTCCAATCTTGATGGTCTCAATATTTTCAATGGAATTTAGACCATATTTTCTATCAATCTTCTTGGGAAGATAAACAGTGCGCTCTTTATCATTAACATTAAAGGTAACTTTTCCTTGATGGCAATCAATAACAGCCCCTGCAGTATTAAGAAAAGGTCTTCCAATAATAATAGACATATTATCATCTTCAGGCATTTCCAACACAACAAAGTAAGTTAATATCAGACAATTATTAGCAACTTGAACAGGAACATCCTCACATATACCCACAGGAATAGCAGTAGACTTATCAGCCATTTGCAAAGATATATCAGTTGGTATCAATTTTTCTAGGAGGAGTCTTTTATAGAGAGTAAAAGGCATTACACTGACTCCAGCTCCCAAATCACACAAAGCAGTTCTAACATAATTATTTTTAATAGAACAGGGAATAGTAGGTATATCAGGATCTCCAAGCTTCTCAGGAATTTTGCCATTAAAGGAGTAATTCGCAAGCATAGTGGAGATTTCCTCATTAGGAATATTCCTTTTGTTAGAGACAATATCTTTCATATATTTTGCATAACGAGGCAATTTAAGAGCATCAGTTAAAGGAATTTGCAAGAACAAAGGTTTCATCCATTCACAAAACTTGTTAGAATGTTCTTCTTCCTTAGATTTGTATTTCTTATTAGGAAAAGGCATTGGTTTTTGTACCCAAGGTTCTCTCTCATTACCATGTTTATTAGCAATGAAATCTTCCTTAGTATACTTTGCAGTTTTAGTTTGCTTATTAGGTTCAGCTACAGGTTCTTCTTTATCATAAGCATCATTCTTTTCATTACCACTTTCAGTTTCAGCATCAGAGGTAGATATACTATTAGGATCTTTAGCAAGTTCAGAGGATTCTACAACATTTTTATGTTTGTTCTTCTTTTTCTTCTTAGTATGAATAACATTATCATTAGTTTGCTGAGAATCTTGTTCAATTCTTTTAGGATGTCCCTCAGGATATAAAGGACCTTGTGTAGCAATACCGCTTCTAGTTCTTATTTCATAAGCATGTTTTACTTTAGAAGCATTAACTAGCAAATCTTTTTAAACTTTAGCAAGTTGATCAATTTGAGTTTGAACCATTTGAAAAAATTTAACAAGCATTTTAATATCATTAGAGCTTCTTTCTATAATACCATGCAAATTATTCAATAGCACTAGAGTTTTCCATTAGGTGATTTTGCACTCTCTTATTAAAATTATCTTGCTTGATAACATAATTATCAAATTCATCTAAACATTGACCAGGAGGTTTGTTATAGGGAATATCTCTACAATCAAAATATTGGAGAGAGTGTACCTCAATGGTAGATGAGTGAGGGATTGGCTTACATAATTCTTCTATAGGTGGAAGATTTTTCACATCTTCAGATTTAATATCCCTCTCATTAAGAGATTTCTTGGTTTCTCTCATCACTTCATCATTTAGTTCAATCATACCCCTCTTCTTGGGTGTTGGTGTTGGTACTGGGGTAGGAGTCGGCTCAGGCTCAGTCATAGTCCAATCATCATGATTTTGGCTTATTTTAGCCATTAATTCCTCAGCTTCTTCTGGAGTTCTTTCCCTGAAAACACAACCAGCACAACTATCCAGGTATGCCATAGATTCAACAGTTAATCCATTATAGAATATATCAAGAAGTTTATTATCTCCTAGCTTATGCCCAGGTGTAGCCCTAACTAAAGAACAGAACCTTGCCCAAGATACATGCAATTTCTCTTCTTCTAATTGCATGAAATTAAATATATTTTGTAAAGCATCATGTTGAGCACTAGCAGGAAAATATTTCTGAAAGAAAGCATTAACCAAACCAAATTTTAGCTTCATCTTTTAATGAATAAGGGAATATTTTCGTAACAAAGTAGCTACGTTTCTTAAGATCATCAGAGAATAAACTACTCAAAGAGGAGAGCTCATTCATATGTTTCATTGCACTATCATTTTTAGTACTACAAAAAGGTTCTTTCTCAACAATAGATATATAAGATAAATCAAGAGAGAAATCGTAATTCTTGTCCCTAATATCAATGGGAGAAGTGGCAAACTTAGCATCAGGAGATAATTTATATTTAACAGCACGACTTTCAATAAGACTCATAACAGCATCATTATCCTTCATAACATATATTTCATCAATAATATCATCATTAAGATCAATATAGGAATCATCTAAATCATCAATAGGGTTCTCTATAATCTTAGGTGAAACAGCAGGAGTAACGGGATTTTTATCAGGAGTTTTAGTGTTTGAAATATTTTTAGCTTTAGCAATAGTAGCATCTAAGAAAGGACCAAGAGAACCACTCTCATAAAGCACAGTAGAAACATCATCAAAGGTATCAGAAGTATTTTCAGATTCAGCAGAAGTAGCATGTGTAGCATGTGGTGGTGTAGTCAACTTACTCATAACAGAGATGTTTAGAGTTGTACCTCTTCTTGTAGTGGATGGTAGTATAGGAAACTTTCCATAACGAGTCTTACCCATGATGAATGATGGCATTAGATAATAATACTCTCCGATGAGCTCGCAAATAGAGCTATGCTCCCCGGCAACGGCGCCAGAAAATAGTCTTGATGACCCACAAGTATAGGGATCGCAACAGTCTTCGAGGGAAGTAAAACCCAAATTTATTGATTCGACACAAGGGGAGCCAAAGAATATTTGTGAGCCTTAACAAGTGAGTTGTCAATTCACCTGCACCTGAAAGTACTTTTGTTCGCGGTGGTTTATAAGTAGTAACAGTTTTATAGTAGCAGAAGTAGTGAAATAATAACAGCAGTGAGATGAAAACAGCAGCAGTGATGTTTGAAGTAAACGGCGGGATTAAATAATGTAGACATAGCCTAGTTTTAAAAACCGAACCGGACCGGCGGTCCGACCGGAAAAACCGAGAACCGAAGCCTTGTCCGGTTTTTTAACAAGCATTGGTCTTTTAGTAAAAAACCAGAAAAATAAATTGAATATGGTGCATAAAAAGGGAATTGAACCCTTGACCTTGACTCAAGGTCCACTACAAGCTCAACAACCATCTGTGCTAGCGCCAATTTATGATAATTTAGTGCATTGCATCAAATATTATGTGTACTCATTTGTTTCGAGGTTAGAATTTTGAAAAAGTAGCTTAAATATTCCGGTTTTTTGTCGCAAATGAACCGATGAACCGATGAACCGACGATCCGACCAGTGAAAACCTGAACCGACAGCCACGCCGGTTCGATTACCGGTTCGGTTTTTTAAACTATGAGACATAGGGATGGATGAACGGGCGTTTGATGGATACGATATTTCAAATAATGATCAAGTGAAGGGCATTGCAGATAAATATGATAAATCATCCAAGCACTAAGTAACCATAGGCATGTGTTCTGTAAATAGTCGTACGTGCTCGCAATGAGAACTTGCACAACATGTTTGGTCCTACCAGCCCATTTTCAGCGGGGCCTCGAGGGAACTACTCGTAATTAATGTGTTCCTTTTAATAGAACAACGGAGCAAAGAATTAACACTCCGTGAACACATGTGATCCTCACATCACAGCCATCCCCTCCGGTTGTCCCAATTTCTGTCACTTTGGGGCCTCGGGTTCCGGACAGCGATATGTGTAAACAACTTGCAGGTAAGATTAAGAAACAATAATTATCATCGTGATTCAATAACATGTTCAGTTCTGAGATCATGGCATTCGGGACCAAAGTGGCAAGCATTAAGCATAAAAAGTTGCAACAATGTCAATAGCACTAATAAAAGATACGAGGCACTATGCCCTAACAATCACGGCATTATTACATAAACGATCTCATCCAATCCCTACCATCCCCTTCAGCCTACAGCGGGGAATTACTCACACATGGATGGGGGAAACATGGATGGTCGATGGAGAGGCGTTGGTGATGACGATGGCGATGATCTCCTCCACTTCCCGTCCCGACACGGCGCTAGAACATGAACTTCTGATCCCCAAATCGATGTTCGGGATGGTGGCGGCACTCTGTTGTGTTTGTGTGGAATATGACGACCCCCTCATGTTTTAGGGTTGAAGACTATTTGTAGTCGAAAGGGGAGTCCGAGGGGGGCTCTCGGTGGCCCACACCCTATGCAGGCGCAGCCAAGGGGGGCGCCAGGGGGTGTGGCCACCCTGTGGCTCTCCTCCTGGCCCACTTCTGGCTCCCGAGGTCTTCTGGTGTGAAAACACCAATGGGGTCTTTTCTGGGAAATTTCCCGAAACTTCATTTTTCTACACAAAAACAAGACACCAAGGTAATTCTGCTGAAAACAGCGTTAGTCCGTGTTAGTTGTATTCAAAACACACAAGTTTAGAGGAAAACAAATAAGAAAAGTGTTCAGAAAAGGAGATACGTTTTCGACATATCACCCACTTCCGGCTCTCGTAGAGGAGCCAGAACGGCAGTTCCGTGTTTTCCCCATCAGGTATATGGTTTCTCCAGAGGGGGGGGGGTACTCCGGATCGTCTGAATGCCACGAAATCCCATGGTATACTATACCGTGTGTGTTAGAGTGTGTCATGGGTCTTGGATGCCCAATATTCCCTCACTCTCTTTGTTATGGCTTCAATGGCGTCACATTAATTCTCTTTGGCGGGTTCGAGGACTATACTCAGAGCCCGAAATTCCATGATATGACAGAACAGGGAAATATTGTCAAGAGGTGGGACCTACCATTGTCTTGGGTGTTCCTTGGTCCTAACGTAACACAATGAAGCAATTAGTTCCACTTTTCTACCCCTTCCGGCTCATATAGAAGGTCTAGAACGGCAGTTCCGTCCTTTTTCTCCTGCGGGCATAGGGTTTCTCCGGAGAGGGGCTCAAGAGCGTCTGAATCCCACCCAAGGCTAGGTTATTCCATACCATGTGTGTTAGAATGTGTCATGGGTATTGGATGCTAAAGATTTCCTCACTCTCTGTATTATGGTTTCATCGGCGTCAGATTCTCTCTCGCGGGTTCCAGGACTACTAAGAACCTTAAACACACGGATTTGACGGAACGGGGGCAATCTATCCAAGAGGTAGGACCTAAAATTGTCTTGGGTGTTATTTGGGCCTAACATAACACAACCAAGCAATTGGTTCTTCTTTGCTACCCCTTCTGGCTCACGTAGAGGGGCCAAAACGGCAGTTCCGTCTTTTTCCTAGTGGTGTTATGGTTTCTCTAGAGAGGGTAATCCGGACCGTCTTAATGCTAACAAATCCCATCGTATGCCATACCTTGTGTGTTAGAGTGTGGCATGGGTCCTGTATTCCCAAGATTCACTCGCTCTCTCTGTGTTAGGGCTTCAGCGGCGTCAGATTCTCTCTAGCAGGTTCTAGGACTACTTAGAGCCCAAAACTCCCGGATCTGAGGAACTGGGGGATCTTGCCAAGAGGTGGGACCTACCATATTCTTGTGCGTTCCTTGGGACTAACCTAATACATCCAAGCATTTGGTTCCACTTTGCTACCCCCTTCCGCCTAACGTAGAGGGGCCAGAACGGCAGTTCCATCTTTTTCCCTAGCGAGGCTATGGTTTCTCCGGAGAGGGGCCTCCAGATCGTCTGAATGCCACCAAATCCCATGGTATTCCATACCATTTTTTTTATAGTGTGTCGTGGGTCTTGGATGCCCAAGATTCCCTCTCTCTCCGTGTTAGGGCTTCACCGGCGTCAGATTCTCTCTGGCGGGTTCCAGGACTACTTAGAGCCCGAAACTCCCGGAACTGACGGAACTCGGTGAATCTTGCCAAGAGGTGGGCCCTACCATTGTCTTGGGTGTTCCTGGGCCTAACCTAATACAACCAATCAGTTGGTTCCACTTTGTTTCCCCCTTCCGCCTAACGTAGAGGGGCCAGAACAGCAGTTCCGTCTTTTTGCCCAACGGGGCTATGGTTTCTCCGGAGCGGGGCCTCCAGATTGTCTGAATGCCACCAAATCCCATGGTATGCCATACCATGTGTGTTATACTGTGTCATGGGTTTTGCATGCCCAATATTTCATCTCTCTCTCTCTCTCTCTGTTAGGGCTTCACCGGCGTCGGATTCTCTCTGGCGGGTTCGAGGACTACTTAGAGCCCGAAACTGCCGAAACTGACGGAACTCGGGGAATCTTGCCAACAGGTGGGACCAACCATTGTCTTGGGTGTTCCCTGGACCTAATTTAATACAAACAAGCAATTGGTTCCACTTTGCTACCCCTTTCGGGCGCACGTAGAGTGGCCAGAACGGCAGTTCCATCTTTTTCCACATCGGGGCTATGGTTTCTCCGGAGAGGGGGCTCCGGATCGTCTGAATGCCACCAAATCCCATGTTATGACAAATCATGTGTGTTAGAGTGTGTCATAGGTCTTGGATGGCCAACAGTCCCTTGCTCTCTGTAGGGCTTCACCGGTGTCGGATTCTCTCTGCGGGTTCCAGGATTACTTAGAGCCCGAACTGACGGAACTAGGTGAATCTTTCCAAACGGTGGGCCCAACCATTTTCTTGGGTGTTCCTTGGGCCTAACCTAACTCAACCAAGCAATTGGTTCGAATTTTCTACCCCCTTCCGGCTCACGTAGAGGGGCCAAAACGACAGTTCCGTCTTTTTCCCCATCGGGGCTATGGTTTCTCCGGAGAGGGGGCTACGGATCGTCTGAAAGCCACAAAATCCCATGGTATGTCATACCACATGTGTTAGAGTGTGGCATGGGTCTTGGATGCCCAATATTCCCTCGCTCCCAGTGTTAGGGATTCACCGGCGTCTCATTCTCTCTCGCGAGTTCGAGGACGACTTAGAGGCCGAAACTCCCGGATCTGACAGACTGGGGGAATCTTGCCAAGAGGTAGGATCTACAATTGTCTTGGGTGTTCATTGGGCCTAACCTAACACAACCAAGCAATTGGTTCCACTTTTCTATCCCCTTCCGGCTCACGTACAGGGGCCAGAACGGCAGTTTCGTCTTTTTTCCCAGCAGGGTTATGGTTTCTCCGGAGAGGGGGCTCCGGATCATTCGAATGCCACAAAATCCGAGCGTATGCCATACCATCTGTGTTAGAGTGTGTCATGGGTCTTGGATGCCAAATATTCCCTCGCTCTCCATGTTAGGGCACGCTTCACTAGCGTTGGATTCTCTCCGCATGTTCGAGGACTACTGAGGGCCCGAAAGTCCCAGATCTGACGAAACTGGGGAAATCTTGCCAATAGGTGGGCGCTACCATTGTCTTGGGTGTTCCTTGTTCCTAACCTAACAAAACCAAGAAAATGGTTCCAATTTTCTACCCCCTCCCGGCTCACGTAGAGGGGCCAGAACGGCAATTCCGTCTTTTCCCCCATCAGGGCTATGGTTTCTTCAGGCGAACTGGATGGAATCTTGTTACAAGTAGATATAGATTTGTGTTATCCATGTAACTATGGCCGAACTTGACAAAACCAAGAAATAAAGAACAGTGGTCTACCCCCTTCGAACACCGCTGATAGGTGTAGACAAACAAGTTGACTAGCATCGAACGGCTAGCAAAGTTCAAGCCACCAATCAACATGTAGTAGTATTCCACATAATTGACCCTTTCCAGGATTTTAGGTAACATACTTTTGGGATTTCTTGAAATATTTAGTACTAAATAATTGCGTAAATGCTCAATTTTTTTAAGCCACCCATCAGCATCGGACGACTAGCAAAGTTCCCCGCAATTCAGCCAAAATTTCGCGATGCTCCGAAAAAATCGCGCCAGGACAGCCCGCCCAATTTTTTCGTGCAAGGATATTTTACTTCTCAGCCCTCCCGCACACAACTGGCAACCTTTATCCTTGAGGGAATTTCTGCAATCGTTCCAAAACCCAGCCTTATCCCCTCGATCGGCCCTCTCGCCGAAAGAGAAAGCCACTACTTTGAAATATCCACTCCCCCTTGTCCTCCCAAACAGTCGGAGCCAGGATTTAGGTATAGGGGGGGCGAGGCGTGGGATGGCCAAAAAAGTGTTCCATGTTCGAGTAAGGTACTCGACATTTTTCTCTCTTATAACCTCTAGTACCCGTCGAATCATTAATAGTGCAAAAAATCGCAAAATCGGACCTAAGAATCATAAATATGAAATTTATGATCAATTTCTACATACTGAATATAGGTAAAATTGTTGGATTTTCTGCTAGCAATTGCGACCTGCCTCGAAGAAACAGTCATCCCGATCAATAATACAATGCAGAGGTTTCCTAGCGGATGGCTCTTGGCATAGCTTTCGAGCAGCCAAGGCCGCCATGGCAGCATGGCAGATCAATCTGATCTTGTGGCAAGAGTACGGTCACTCGGCCGCTGGAAAGAAAAAGAAGTTACCCTAAGAAGAAATGTGCCTAAACTAGTCTGGGCCTCATTGGGTGCATAGTCATGGGCTTTAACTACTAATTAACACGAATATGAGATAATTAGCAAAGTACTCCCTCCGTTCAAGAATAAATGACTTCCATTTGTCAAGATATGGATGTATGTAGGCACTAAAACATGTCTAAATACATCCATATATGGACAAATGGAATTCATGTATTTTTGAACGGAGGGAGTATATGCATTACCCACACTAGTAATACATACTCCAAATCATTAGGGGGGGCCGAACCTTGGAAGGGGTCTAGCCCCTGCTAGCCCCCCTTGTCTCCGCCCCTGCAAACAGATCATCTACTCCCCTGGTCTCACACCTCGCCGTATAGCTCGCTTTCCTGAACTCCCTCGTAGCCGTCGAGATCACCCTCCAGATCTGCCGCATCACCGGCCTATTCGCCATCCAGATCCGCCACCTCGCCATTGTGCTCGCCTGTCTGCCACATCGTCTCCAACATCTGCGTACGCTATCTTCCACCTCGCGCCGTGCTCGCCGGTCAGCCACCTCGACGCCGTGCTCGCTGGTCAGCCACCTCGCCACCGACCTCGCGGTACATCCAGATCTGCCACCTCGTCTCCAACCTCGCCGCAACATTACCGTCAATGTCTGCAAACACGCTGAAACGAGTGAAGATTGAAGACGAGAAACGCAGCAAGACAGAAGACCCTAAAGCCGCAGGAAACTATTCTCTCTAAATTGCTTGTCTATTTAATTGTATGTTTGATGCTTCCTTATTATCCTGCTTATGTTCGATACAGTTAATCTTTCTAAATTGGTTGTCTGTTTAATGGTATGCTCGATGCTTCATTATTATCCTCATTGTACTGCTAATGTTTGATGCAATAAATTTCTCTAAACGGTTTCTTGTAACGGAAATAGGAAGGGGGCCTTCTTGCTTGGTAAAACTTTGCTTATTTGCAGCAATCTAGCTTGTATACTACGTATTAGGTTTCAGGTCACTTTGCTTGTGATCCTATCAGTCTTGGTTTGGATCAGAATTTATATTACTTGCACTGGACTGTTCTTACAAGATGAGTGCCTTAATTTTGGATGATGTATTAGGTTCTTATGAAGTGTTATATTTGAACTTTACTTTTAGTTCTTTATTCATGTTAGGATCACCACTACACCCCATTGAAGAAGAGCGTGCCAGAACTATCATGGCAAACAATGCAAAGATGCATGAACTGGGCGTAAAGCCAGCAAGCTTTCTTTCATGTCCTACTGTACCCCCCCCCCCCAAAAGACCAAGAAGCAAGACTCTGGATCTCAGTACATCCCTATGTATGATGTTGAAGAGGAATCAGATGCCACTAAAGGAGCCGTGTCATACCAATCACAATCCAGCGTAGACAATGAGCTGTAGGTTATTCCCTAACCCGGTAGCTCAACATTCTTTCATGATATCGCAACAACTAGGGTGCAACTTTCTTATCTTGTGTTGAACTATTTGATCAATGCGGCGCCATATATTTTGTGCTACTTCCTCTATTCCATACTATAAGACATTTTGGCAAGCTAATTAAGGTCGTGAAATCCTCTTATAGTAATTAAGGCTTTGTCATTTCAACATGGTTTCCATCTATCTTCCTCACATGCTTGACACCTGCTATTCCATCTATGCTTCTCATTACACAAACAGTTGGTTGATTATAATCTGCTAGTTTTCATCTATTTTTTGTACATGCTTGTCATCTGCTATTTTGGTCTATCTTTCTCACATGCTTGACACCTGTTGTTTCATCTATGCTTCTCATCTGCTAGTACATTACACACACCGTTGTTTGACTATAATCTGGTAGTTTTCATCATTTTTTTACATGCTTGTCATCTGCTAGTTTCATCTATGTTCTGTACATTCTTGTCATATGTTATTTTCATCTATTTTGTTTGCATACTTGATAGGCAAGCAAGAACGGTGATGTATCGATCTGCTTCAGAGGTTGAGGACGATGATGATAGTGAAGTTGTCATGCTGAAGAGTGGAAAGCATACTTTCTCAAAGAAGGCCCATGTGGAATCAAGTCTTTCAAAGTCTGAGCCTGAACCGTAACTTGATGTGAATGTGCGCAGAACAATTGCTGTATGAGGATGGCGAAAGCAGAATCCGAGCAACTGAGGCTGAAGTTTGTAGTTGATATGGAAGACATTCGGAAGCAACAAGATGCGCTAAAGAAATCTCAACTAGAAGGAGTTGCCCTACTTGAGATGCTGGCTGAGCAGATGCGTGGTCCTTGAAACTCTGGTTCTGTAGGTTTGATATTCTGTGAGAAAAACTAAGTATTTGATGCATGTTATGTGGTTTGCTTTTCTGCCTGTGTGCAATTGGCAATTATAACGATGATGTAACCACCTAAATAGCACCAAAACCGAAATGGTAGTAATGTAACGTAAAAGTCCGTCAAGGCAAATACCGACACGTGGCGATGTATGCCCAGCCCACATGTCGTACTATGAGTGGGCGATTAGACGAACGTCCCCGGCACGGTGATGACATCACCCAAATCCGAGATGGAAAAAACGTTATGGAAAAGACGTTGCGTGGCACCATTTGGTTGGTGCACGTGCCACGAGTTTAGCGACGGAAAAAAACATCGCGGGTAGCCCGCGACAAGCAGATTTCGTCCCAGAAGAAGGCGACGTGGCGCTATTTTGTTTCCATGTGGCGTATTTTGATTTGTCCACATGGTTTCGCCTGATTGGTCGAGACTCGCGACGGAAGAAAACATCGCTATGTAGCTCGGGACGAACAGATTTCGTCCCAGAAGAAGGCAACGTGAAACCATTTTGTTTCCATGTGGCGTCTTATGATTGGTCCACATGGTTTCGCCTCATTGGTCAAGACTCGTGACGTAAAAAAACGTTCCCACATTTGCCATGTCAGCTGATTACGACAACGGCCGTTAGAACCTTGTTTGCCACGTGTCGCCTCATAGCGACGAAATAAAAACGTTAATGCTTATTGGGCCTAGTCCGGACGGCCCAACTGGTGGCGACGATCTGATGAACGTTGCGGATAGCCGTGAAGGTTTTAGGTTCATATAAACGTCGCAGACTCGTCTCCGACAGTCGATATGATACGTTTTCATTCTGTCGCGCAAAATATACCGGATTGTCCTTAGCGACGGTTTGGAGCCCATTCGCAACATTATTGAAACGTCCCACACCGCGCGGAATTTGGTAGTGAATGACGAATGCTGACACTTTAAACCCTTCACTTAGAAATTAAAACACAAAATATTCCCAAAAGTTTCATTACATAGCCACGCATACAAAAGCAGAAATATTATCTATCCTAAGGAGAAACGGACTTCCCAGAAGTGGCCCTGCTCGCAGAAGGTTTCGCACCACGACCGCGAGAAATTAGCTCAGAAAGCATCTTCGATAACTTCTCAACACAGTCGCCAAAAGGTCGGGGCGCTACCTTTTTGCCTAAGGCATCCCGAGGAAGCTTCGAGTACACCTCCCCATGTCATCCAAGACACGTTGTACGCCAGGGCAAACTGGATGGCTATCTTGGCTACGCACTCGGTCTGGGCGAGGGTGTACTCCTAAAGAAGATCGACCTCACCGAGGAACACCCGCAAGAGGCCCTCAAGAGTAGATGGAACTGGCACCCCTTCGAGCAATCACTGATGCAGGTGTGATAGCACTCGAGAAGCATCGCGCAGAGAGAAGCAAGCCTTATTCACATGCTCCTGCACCTCGACTCTCGCGTAGCTCCAAAATTCGGGAACCATGGGATGAGAGAAGAGAGAGAAAGAAATTGTGTGCCAAAAAGAGAGGGGGTGCCTCTCTTTATATACAAGATGATGCATGCGCATTGCGGCGGAAATCTTACTATAAATGATTATTTTATTTTACTTTATTGCTCTTGTCAAGGATAATTGAGAAAGAGTATCAGTTCAGTTTTTAAATCAATAATAAGGGAATATAATAGATTATCTATATCAAATCACTAATCAGTCTGAACTGGGATGAGGAAAACTCACATAATTGTCAGGATTGTTTTAAGCATATTTTTTTCAGTTCCATTGCAATTAACATGATTTTATATATAATTAATACCGGAAAAGTGAAGTAATATATTTAATTTCAAATTGTGCTAATAACTTTAGTAACCAATCTATACTTCTTATAAAGCAAAACCCCACTAACATGCATTAATTATTTTTCTATCTCAACATGCAACCTATGCACATCATCCATCCTCTTAGCCAGTCAATTGTCCATATCATCTCCTCTAATATTATTAACTATTACATGCAAGCTACATATCATATATTTTTTTAACCATCCATTTTTCAGTTTAATGATTATGCAAGCTACATGTCATGCATTCCTTAAACTATCGATTGTTTAAACTAATGGTTTATAATACGCACCGCATGTCTATAAAATTTAGTATCTCGAGTATGATCAACCGAATTTTTCAAATTTCTTTAGACTATATAATGTATGATGCTGTTTTTTTTTCAAAAGGAGGTTAAGACCCTTGACCACTACATCAAAACAAACACATGCCATTTACCATAAGGGATCCCGCCGCAACGTGCGGGGTATCCTTCTAGTATATGTATACATGAATATGCCTCTTCTGAAATATCAAACGTAAATACAGTACACGTTGAACATAAGTGGTTCTACTTCAACCCAAGCTAGATAGCCTGAATCGATTGTATAACGCAGAATAATAGGAGGGGATCCTGTCTTGCTTGCGTCCATGGTTGGATACTAAGGTAAATGCCGGAAAAGATGTCATATTAGTAATCAGCTGGAAGAAAAAATGCATGACATTGCAGATATTTTAAGGAGACAGAAAAGTTTTTCATGGTTTTCAGAAGACATGAGCAGGAGCAATACGTACCTCTACCTCTAGCATGCTCATTTATGTAGCACAAACTTGCTGCAATTCCGAACCCTTGGACAATTAGTCATGCACAATGCAAATGGTAACATGTCAGAGGAGGAACACAAGACAATCAAACTACTTGGTCAGAGGAGAGATATGTCATTGCGGAGAGATCATATTAAGCGTCAATGTTCTTCAGAACACACTCGTCAATCTCAAACATTAGCTTTGTCCCTAGTAAACAGCGAGAGAGAGGAAGACCAAGAAGTACGTGCAAGCGGCCGACTGGCCGTGCTCCTCCTGTTTGGATCATGGCCAGCATGTAGCTTGCCTCCTCGTATGGCTCGTGTGCATGATGCGGGTAGCAGAGATGGAAAGCATAACAACGCAAGAAGGCGACGGCTCCTATAGATTATGGTCTTGTGAATTCGTTGCTTTCACTCGTGAATAAATGTGGAAGGGGAAGTTCAGGAGATTCGTGGTGGCATACTCGGAGTAGCAGTTTGAGAAAACTAATTTATTATCCACTGGAGAGTTTTAAAACACCCAGTCATGGTGGTAACTGGTACAATGTATTTTGATTACCCACTGAGAATATCAAACATACGGTGTATTGATTGTCCTGGTACACATGCGCTGGGCTACCACGAACAAAGGGAGGCAGACATGCACTCAAACAAAATCTCAATTATCAACTGCATGCGCTAACTGCCGTGAAAGACTTTGTGGTGTGGCGGTCTTGCTGAGATGGACCAATTAAAAGCTTGTTGATGTGTATATGTTGCATGTTGATAGAAATCCGGTGTTCCTATTTAGACTAGCAAAATCCCCGTGCGCTGCAACGGGAGTGAAAAAACTAAATTACTTAATACATTTAGACAATCATACATTTTAATTTTGTTATACGATTTTTATGATATATAACATACGCCCATTTTTGTATATCTGTCAAACTGAGATAAGAGAAAAAAGAATATTCTGAACATCTCATCAATGAATCTTGCTCAGGTTGACCAAACACATGTTCAATTTGAGTCTGGGGTTCGTCCCGGACAGAATTGTTGAAGTTCCCTTAGACACGAATCTATGTATGTGAATGTCATCCTGGACGCCACCTATAAAACTGTAAACTTGTAACTTGATGGGTATCAAATTTAAATTCATTTAGCCTATATATTGACGAATTGTTCTGAAGCATATAATATAATCAATTTCATACATTTGTCCAATACTCCCTCCGTGTCGAAATATAAGATGTTTTAGCATTTCCTATACAATATGTACCTAGACATGTTTTAGCATGTCTAGATACATTATATCTATAAAATGCTAAAACATCTTATATTTTGATACGGAGGGAGTATTTCATAGTCTATCCATATTTAGAGCTGACTTGGCCTACATGAAGAACCGTGATAAATGTCTGGAAAGTTTGAAAATTTAAGATTCATCACTAAATAAGCATAAGACTAGTTATAGTGGGAAGTATCATACACAAGTATCATGCATATGATACTAGTATATGATACTACCTCTATAGTGCATAGTATCTTATAGTAGTATCATAATCTCATCATATTTATTATTTTGTAGAATCTCAATGCAAATATGTGTACAAGATTTACATGCAATTAAATTTTCTAGTTTTACGTGTCATGATACGGTATCTACCTATGTTACTATAACCATCTCTCTCCTCATTAATTACCTGCCACATCACCTTTTTTGTGGGTCCAACTTGCATGATACCACCTATGATACCACCACTATGGCTAGTCTAACATCTCTCCAAGCGAAAGCTTCCTCTGTCAATGCATTCGCCATTAAGTCGTAATACCTCGAGCAAGAAACTCGTCCCTCCATAAAGATATTGTAAGTTCAGATAGCTAGTATGTAACGTCATATCCGAGTAACTTGATCCAGTCTGTCCCGGTTCCATTATCAGCTAACATTCTATACAAGGTAGTTCTCCTATGTGTATCTGTGTTCTCCTTATAACCTTTTTAGCAGTGGTATATATAGAAGAAGGATCAGGATCCTTGGGTGGCATGCATGTCATGGATACATATCATGGAGTGTGTACCTGTATTAACTAGATAACACCCCGCGCGTTGCTGCGAAAAAAATTTAGATATATATATATAAACCTATTAATTTTAGAAAGGAAAACATAGTAGCATCATTGTAGTAAGACTTTTTATTGTTGCAGCTTACAACAGAATGCAAGATATGATTGCAATATTGCTATTCAAGCCAAAAGGTCTCATATAGCTTTGTTTTCGGTTAATACAGTTTGAGCGGTACAATATCTAATGACTTTCGTAGACAGTTCAATATTGATAGAGGCATGTAACTTGGTAGCCTTGGCAAGATGGAGTAGCCACTGCAATTTATAGATTTTACTGCATATATTACATTGAAATTCCGCTAGATAGTATGGATACATGGAGCCATATGTTCCTCACTAGGTGTCTCTCTATGCGAGAAAACTACACCAAAGAGATTGCATATTCTTTTGGTTTTGAGTATTCAACGATCTATTTCTTGAAACAAAGGCAAAAGATTTTCCTTTTATATTGATATAGTAGGAGAAAGCATGAGAGGCCTAGGCCAAAATGAAAAAAAGAAGGTACAAAAACGGCCAAAAACACAGCCGGTCATATCTTCATTCCAAATCCAATTTTGTAGCCGGCCGAAAACGATCTAATTTTGTAGCTTTGGTACACGATAGATAGATCCTAGTGCTGAACCATCATTTCTCAGCCCGGTTCTTTGTCTTCATTCCAAATCCAATTGGCACTATACATGGTATCGTCAAATCATATCATGAAGAGCATAGTTTAAGTATCTTAATTGCAAGGTATGATACTTTTATAAGTACATCATGGAAATCGCGTGGTAAAAAATTCAGCTATTTGTCTACCCGAAAATGGTCAAATACTCTGATCACACGATGATATCAAATTGTTAGTTTGTTGGAAGCTAAATGATTCGTTAACATAAAAAAATATGTTATTGACAAAATTACTTGAACTGTCATATATAGCCCCAATAAAATAAGAATATTTTATCTTTAAGATGATTGAATAAGTGTATATGATAGCACATGGCCTTAACAGAGGCACCATTGATTGTTAATATAAGAGTAATAAAGATGATTGATTAAGTGTATATGATAGCACCATGCTTTGTATCGAGCATGTCTCCTCCTCCTCGGTAAAATTGAGCAACGGAACAGGAAGCAAAGCAATTATATATACGAAATCATATAAAAATAGAAGTTAAGCTCCCAATAAGAAGTGGAGCAGGAGGGACATTCGCGTGGCAACAGAATACTTGGAGAAATATGCACAATAAGTATATATGGAGATACCATAGCAGAAAAGAAATAAAAGGGAGGTCCAAGTTGAAGTTTGTATAAAAAAAGAATGTCATAATTTTGAAAGTAGCAGACATCACATATGAATATATTACTTTTTTCTCTTTAGGTATAAATTTTGGAAATTGTCTTCGTCGTGTCATGCTATTTTATCAAGAAATACTTGATGGGATAATTCAAAAGGCACAAAAATGTCGGCATCAACATATTGATCATGTAAGAAACACTAACAAAAATGTTGAGGAAATAAAATGATATGATGGAAAAAAAATGATCATCAGTAGCATGCATGCATCTAAAAGTTGCAGATCAAACACTTAACCAATATGGTACCCATGGCAGGGAGTCATCTGCATACCTATTTATATATTTCCGTTTTCCACAAACACTGGTAGAAAATAGGCCTACAGTCCCGGTTCGCCAGGACCATTAATCCCGTCCGGGCAACCGGGACTAGCTATGCGCGACTAAATGCCCCCCCCCTATAGTCCCGCCACTTACGGACCGGGACTAAAAGCCCGTCCACGTGGGCGCTAGGGGTCCGTTGCGGCGGAGGACCTTTAGTCCCGGTTCTTGTGGTTAACCGGGACTGAAAACCTGCGCAGGTTTAGGGTTTTAGGCCCCCTAAACCTGTTTCCTTTTTAATTTCTTTTGTTTTAATTTCAGTACACATATACATGCATATATATATATATATGAAATATCAAACAAGGAGAATTCAATAGGAATATATAATATATATTCAATATCGGGTGACCATATATACAACCTCGAACAAGTTTCCATATTACACAATTAAGATGGACGATCATACACAAATTCGCACAAGTTTCAAAGTACTTAGGGCTTATACATGCGTATAAAAGTCATCGTCGGTGGACGCATGGAACTCTCCTTTCTTCTGGATGACATGCCTAAGGAAAAATCCTGCTATTTCCTCTTGAATTGGTCGGAAGCGAGCTTCTGGAGTAAGCGCCCTCCGCAAGTTATTGAGACCCTTCCGCGTTTCCTCGTCCTTCTTCCTCTCAGATATTTCTTTCCGTATGTTCTCACAGACATAGTATCCACATAGACCGGTCCCCGGTGGCTGCTTATCCACACCTTTGACTACATTTTTAAATCGTAGCGCATCTTTGAATTCACCGACATGTTGAAGTGAGAGCCGTCTCCAAACTCTACAATGCAAATAAAATTAAATGAACAAGGGAGTTATTAGCTTAGAAAATAAACAAAAGAGACCGATCGATATAGAGCGCAAATGATTGAAAAATAATTACTTTTGCATCATTTTTCTCATGTCGACCCAAAGATCTGTATTTGAATTCATAGAGTCAATGATGAAAACTATGGACTTGTGAAGATCAATTTTTAGCAGAATCCAGTGGTACCTGCGGACACATTAGATGCAGAGTCATGCATAATTTATCGATTGGACATACCACGCTTTGTCATACTAGATCCGACCGAGGGCTAAAATAAGAAAGAGAGTCGCGCGCGTTAGTCTTTGCAATTGGACCGAGGGCTAAAATAAGACCGAGGGCTAAAATATATACCTCGCCGGAGGTGGTTGTTCTTTGCAATTGGAGATCGTCGTTTGTCGACGGTTGACCTCCGTCATCAATGTCCATTCCTTCACCTCCTTGATCATCGACAATGTCTGTTCCTTCTTCACCTCCTTGATCATCGACAATGTCTGTTCCTCCTTCACCTTCTTGATCCTCAAGGTTCAGATAAGAAGAGATTACATCATCGACAATGTCTGTTCCTCCTCCGGCTATGATATCTAATATATAACCTTCAGCCACCTGTTCCGCTGTCAGGTCTCTATTGTCTGCCATATGTCACTCCTGCAGACATGCATGTAGTAAAAATTAATTAAGTATATAGGAGACTTAGCAAATATTGTCGTAGAAAGAGGGAAAACAGATTGGTAGGGTCGCTCAAATGACTTGGAGAACCCCATAGCTAGGTTGCATTTGCTTTTCTGGTCATTTTGGTATATTATACTTAATATTCTGAATTTATTGAATTAAAACTTACTTTCATTATTTTAATGAATTTAACTCAAATTCAAATATGGTCTCATTTTAAACTTTGTCAAACATGAATGATAATGATATAAACAGATAGCTTACATTTTTGTGAACATTTTGCATATTTTTCCATAATTTTTGGAATTATAAATTAAAAGTTATTTAATTTAGAAGATTTAATTATGTTCTGTAATTCCATATACAGTGGGCCCCACGTGTCATGATGACGTCATTAAAAAAACTCGTCAACACGTGGCCAGGTGACGTCATGATGACGTCACCCCTGGCGTCACACGGTGGCCGGCGGTGGCAGTTCAGGCTCTCGGGTCTCCGGCGATTCCGACGATTCCGGCCACGGGGGAGGGAACGGAGATGGGGAGGAGGCCACTGTGGTGCTCGCCACGGGGGAGGGGACGGAGATGGGGACGAGGCCACGGCCACTGTTGTCTCGCCGGCGGCGAATCTGGCCGCGGTAGCGAGCGCGAGGGCGGCGCGTTCTCAGTTCGTGGTCGCCGTTCGAGGGCGGCGCGTTCGCGCGTGATTCGTGGTCTCCGTTCGATGGCGTTCGCGCGTTGGATCTAGGGCGACGGCGACGGCCCGCGGGGAACCTACCGGAGAGACGGCGACGGGATGGGGGCGGAGCAGGGTGGAGGCGGTGGAGAGAAGGGCTCGACGACGGCGACGGCGACGGCGATGGAGACGGCGCGGTCCTCTGCGCGGGCGACGGCGACGGGGCAGAAAGACGAGCAGGCGCCGGCGCGAGGGAAGAAGAGGGTTTGTGACTTAGAAAATTTTGGGGCAGGAAGGCATCGCACATATATAGGTCCAGCCTTTAGTCCCGGTTCGTGACAGCAACCGGGACTAAAGGTCCCCTGGGGTACCCTCCGCGGGCCTTTAGTCCCGTTTGGTGTCACGAACCGGGACTAAAGGTGAAAATTTTCGCGGCGATTCTCGTTCCCGCGCAGAACGAGCCTTTAGTCCCGGTTCGTGACACCAACCGCGACTAAAGGTGGTTATTCGAATAGAAATAATAGATGCGTGCAACCTTAAAAATACAAATAATATATCAGAAAATTCAGAAAAATAAAACTAATTCTTTTTCCAATCTTAAAAATACAAATAATATATCAGAAAATTCAGAAAAATAGAACTAATTCTTTTTCCAATCTTAAAAATTCCCATAGATAAAAAAGGCAGTACATAATGGCAAGAGTGGATCTAAACCTAAACGGAGAGCATAGATGCATGCATGATCTGATATCTGCTGCTAGTCATACTCCTGCCTAGGCCTACGACATGAGAAAATTCAGAGCCCAGGACTGGGCCTGAGGGTAGCGCAGGCGGGGGTTATCGCCGGCCCTGATGTAGTCCATGACGCTCTGTAGAGTCCGGCCGGACCACCATAGCCGACGACCGGCCTCGTGAAAGTTCCCAGGAGGCAGGCCGTCCTCCTCATACCTGGCGAGCGCCCTCTCACGCCGATTGATGAAGAAGGCATCCCAAGTATGTTGGTTATCGGGATGCCAGCTGGGATCTCTCCGCTGCTCCGGCGTGAGCTCGTGGTAGTAATGGTCCATACATATCGTTGATTTCCTTCCGATCGTGCCTCTTCCACTTAGTCTCCCCTCGTGCCGCGATTGAGGAATACCAATCGGCTTAAGGTCAGGAACATAGTCAATACAGAACTCAATTACCTCCTCATTTCCATAGCCCTTTACGATGCTTCCTTCTGGCCTAGCACGATTACGAACATATTTCTTTAATACTCCCATAAACCTCTCGAAGGGGAACATATTGTGTAGAAATACAGGACCGAGAATGGAAATCGCTTCGACTAGGTGGACCAGGAGGTGCGTCATAATATCGAAGAAGGATGGTGGAAACAGCAACTCAAAACTGACAAGACATTGGACCACATCGTTCTGTAACCGTGGTAGATCTTCTGGACTGATTACCTTCTGAGAGATTGCATTGAGGAATGCACACAGCTTCACAATGGCTACTCGAACATTTTCCTGTAGGAGGCCCCTCAAAGCAATCGGAAGCAATTGCGTCATAATCACGTGGCAGTCGTGAGACTTCAGGTTTTGGAACTTTTTGTCCGCCATGTTTATTATTCCCTTTATATTCGACGAGAAGCCAGACGGGGCCTTCATACTGCTCAGGCATTCAAAAAAAATGACATTCTCTTCTTTCGTAAGAGCGTAGCTGGCACGACCTTGAAACCATTCCGGATGCCGGTCATCTGGGTCTTTCAAAAGTTGTTGATCCCGCCGTGCTTCCTTTGTATCCTTTGTCTTCCCATACACGCCCAAGAAGCTTAGCAGGTTCATCCAAACATTCTTCGTAACATGCATCACGTCGATTGCAGAGCGGACATCTAGGACTTTCCAATACTGTAGCTCCCAAAATATCGATTTCTTTTTCCACATGGGTACGTGCCCGTCAACTCCCTGCGGAACTGATTGTCCGCCAGGACCCTTTCCAAAGATGACATTCAAATCCTTGACCATATCAAATATCTCAGCTCCAGTACGTTCCGCAGGCTTCGGCCGGTGATCTGCCTTGCCGTTGAAATGCTTGCCTTTCTTTCTTACGTTATGATTTCGGGGAAGAAATCGACGATGACCCAGGTACACGTTCTTCCTACAGTTATCCAAAAATACACTTTCAGTCTCATGTAACCAGTGCGTGCATGCTTTGTATCCCTTATTTGACTGTCCAGAAAGGTTACTGAGAGCAGGCCAATCGTTGATGGTTACAAAAAGCAACGCTCGTAGGTTAAATTCCTCTTCTTTGTGCTCATCCCACACAGGTACACCAGGTTTGCCCCACAATTGTAAAAGTTCATCAACTAATGGCCTTAGGTACACATCGATGTCGTTGCCGGGTTGCTTCGGACCTTGGATGAGCACTGGCATCATAATGAAGTTCCGCTTCATGCACAACCAAGGAGGAAGGTTGTAGATGCATAGAGTCACGGGCCAGGTGCTATGGCTGGAGCTCTGCTCGCCAAAAGGATTCATGCCATCAGTACTTAGACCAAATCTTATGTTCCTTGCGTCAGCTGCAAAATCTTTGAACTCTCTGTCGATCTTTCTCCATTGCGTTCCATCAGCGGGGTGTCTCAACTCCCCGTCGGACTTACGGTCCTCTTTGTGCCATCGCAACAACTTGGCATGATCTTTGTTCCTGAACAGGCGTTTCAACCGAGGTATTATAGGAGCATACCACATCACCTTGGCGGGAACCCTCTTCCTGGGTTTCTCGCCCTCAACATCGTCACCAGGGTCATCGCCTCTGATCTTATAACGCAATGCAGTGCATACAGGGCATTCATTCAAATCCTCGTATGCACCGCGGTAGAGGACGCAGTCGTTAATGCATGCATGTATCTTCAGAATCTCTAAACCTAGAGGGCACACAACCTTCTTTGCTTCGTACGTACTGGTGGGAAACTCGTTATTCTTCGGAAACATATTCTTCAACATTTTCAGCAAATTTTCAAATGATGAGTCAGCTACACCTTCCCGTGCCTTCCATTTCAGCAAATCCAGTGTGTAGCCCAGCTTTTTCAGACTATTGTCGCATCCTGGGTACAGTGACTTCGTGTGATCCTCTAACATGCGATCCAAATTCTCCCTCTCCTTGTCAGTTTCGCAGCGTCTCCGTGCATCAGCAATGGTCCGACCAAGATCATCAGCGGGCTCATCATGTGCCTCTTCTTCACCTTCACCAAACCCTTCCCCACCTTCAGCATCATCCTCCATGAAAGTATCACCGAAAAGGTCATGATAGTTGAAATCGATATCATCCTCTTCTTCATCTTCTTCCATTCTAACCCCTCTTTCTCCATGCATGGTCCAACAATTATAGCTTGGCATGAAACCGTGCCGAAGCAGGTGCATGTGAACGAATCTTGAGGAGGAGTGACCCTTCTCATTCTTACATTCAGCACATGGACACATAATAAAATCTCGCTGTTTGTTCGCATTTGCCACTACGAGGAAATCTTTCAAACCCGTAGTGAACTCACCGGAGAGTCGGTTACCGTACATCCATTGCCGATTCATCTGCATTATTATTATATAAAGTATATAATTAACCATCATGCATCTGTTAAACTAACTAGCTAGCTGGAAATAATACAAATCATGAAAGGTTCAAGTTGCTAACCGCGATCACGGAGGTAAAATAAATGAAAACGCTCAAGTGTGTTTCATGCTATGGGGCATTTCATCGAACACCTTGTGTGCATAGTAGGAACCAAAAGCATACCCACCACCCCCTTGTGAATATTGTGAGCAAATGTGGCCAAGTGCAGCGAGGTGAGTCCTATATATAGGGATGGGCCTTTAGTCCCGGTTCACCTGGACAACCGCGGCTAAAGGCCGTGGGGCCGGCCCGAGGACCTATTAGTCCCCGTTGGTCTGGCCAACCGGGACTAAAGCCCCTCCCCTTCGCCAGCTGTGGGCCGAGCGCGCTGGGCCCAGACTATTGGTCGCGGGTCTCGTCCCGAACCGTGACTAAAGACCCCTATGGTCGCGGGTCCATTATTTTGGGGACTAATGGGGGCGTACCGAAGGCCTATTTTCTACCAGTGAAACTTGCCATGAACTGTCCTAGAGCACAGGAATTATGAAATAGAAAGCATTGTGAAAATATTCGAGATTTGGTGGATGCTGGTCAGTCAATTTGCGGGCACATGATTCTAGTTTGTACTTTGTACACAATCTGCTGCAAATATAATATACGCCTTCTTGTTGCAAGTCACGTGACTTTTTATGAAAACCACCTAAAGGCAACTCCTGGGCAATCTGACGAAAGGTTGGCACACAATGTATTGCACGGATAGTGCATAATTTACCAGGAAGCTGCGGTAATACCTGATATGTGATACATCTGATACGTCGTTAGTACCCTAGAATCCAATAACAATGGGACAATCTTTATAAAATAATTGAGGTAAAACATCTCCAAGTAACGGTAAAATGCATGCCTTCACTAGTGGAAACAGGGGCATTAGTCCCGGTTGGTAAGACCCATTTGTTCCGGTTGTGCAACCGGGATGGGCCGGCCGGGACAAATGACACTCCCCCATTGGTCCCGGTTGTGCCAGGACCCGGGATGGTAGAGATGGCGCACGTGGCGAACATGGCCAGGGAGTTCGTCCCGGTTCGTTTTAGGAACCGGGATGGATACCTTTTCTGAAAAAACAAATATTCCGCCCACTTTGCCTGCCGCGGTAGGTTTTTTTTGTTTCAATTTTTTTGCTGCTGTACCGCAATCCCCAACCGGCCTCCACTTCCCCAACCGCGTCCACTGGCCCACGTATTTAATTAAGCCCACTGGCCACATTTTGGTCAAACGGCCGACTGGCCCGCGTCTTTTATTATAAGCCCACTGACTACATTCGGTCAAAGGTGCCACCGGCCACGCGGGGTCAAAGGGGCCACTGGCTGGCTCGCCCGGTCCCTTAAATTAAGACCACAGGGACGCGCGGTCAAAGGGCCCACTGGCCGCCTCGTCTTCCCGCGCCTCCACTTCCCCACGCGCGCGTGGCCACGAACGGCACGCCTCGGCTCCCCCCCGCATTCATGGCCGCCTGCAACCGCCGCCACGTTCCGGCCGCCGGTTGGCATGCCAGCCCCCCCGGGTCCTTTTTAAAGGGCCCCCGCCGCCCGTACATCCCATTCACCCCGGCCGCGTCCCAGCCCACGCAACTCTAGCCGCCATGTCGCGCTGGTTCAAGCGCCCCTGGAACGAGCACGAGGCCGGGTCCTCGAGCGGCGCCGGCCAGAGAGGCGCCGGCGTCCCCCGCGCGCCGGCGGAGGCCTTCGGCTTCGGCCCGGGAGGTGTCCGCATTGGTGGGCAGCCGCGCGTCCCCGCTCCACCTCCGGCATAACACGCGCCGCCCCGCGCCGCGCCCAAGGGCAAGCGCTTCCGCCGGTACGTGCGGAAGGAGGAGGCCGAGTGGCACTGGGACCACGCCACGCCGGTGTTCTGGCCTGACGTCCACCTCCCGGACGGCTGGCACCTGAAACCGCAGCGCATCCCCGTGCCGCCGGCCCCGACCAACGAGGCCTTGCCCGAGGAGATCGACCGCCGGCGCGCGCTCCTGCCGGACCACCTCCTCAGGGACCGCGCGTACGCGCGGAGCTTCCCCTACTGGGCCACCTGGTTCGAGATTACTACAGATATGATCGAGATCCCTCTCTGACCAATGGCCAAAGCGGGACCTGGAATCCCCCCCTTCGGTCTCTATGCAATCTACGTATCTTCGTCGCAGAACCTTGAAAGGAAGTCATCGATACTTGGTTTGTCCAAGACTCTTTTTCCGGTGTCTCAATACCTAGTACGATCTTGTTACCGACAAACCTATTTACTCATTACCATGATGTTTCATCCCCGTGACCTAGTCACATGCTTGCAAACTTCACTCGATGAAAACACCTCTAAGTGGGCCCAAAGTATATGTCCATTACTTGGATTGACAACTCCCGCTCTTGATGCATATGACTCAACATATCCCTCCGTTTATTCAATCTACGCCTTTGTTTACACCCTTTTATGTTTGTAACGTAGGGTGTAAATTCATAACCTCAGGGATAGCAATTAACATATCATACCACGGTCAGAGGTTTGGGTACTACATTTTCTTGATATTTAATAAGTCGTGTGCGTGTCTATTACATCATTCAACCAATTATGTGACTCCATTGTCAATGAAGTAATTGCCCATGACCAGGAAATCTTGATCATCTGTTGCCCCATGGACTAATTAAATAGAGGCTCACTAGAGAACCGTTTTGTTTCATATCACATGTGCATTAATGTTTCCACTTAATACGGTTGTAGCATGGCCTAAAACATAGTATGAACAAACTAAGATAAGATAAATAAAGCTTTATTAATTGCCTCTAGGGTATATCTTCTTTAGTCTCCCACTTGCACTAGAGTACAATTATATCTAGTTTACATCTACCAAGATTCTAATGACTATTACATCTCGGTGTTAAGCAAACCTTCTATGTGGGATGACTTTTGTAAACGGATTTTCTATGTTCAGGTCCGTATGTATTTTTCAAATCTTCACGTATCTATCCTGGATAATCTACCTTATCACATGGAACCATCGAAGTAAGTTTTTGGTAGTGGAATGACACCTAGGCTCCCTTGCGTTAGCAATGGCTCCCGTGTTGTCGCAGTAGAGGATCACAGGGTTCTGCACTCTAGGGAACACTCCAAAGCTCGAGACGAACTTCCTCGGCCATCTAGCTTCATTTGCTGCAGCATTCGCATCAACATACTCCGACTCCGTTGTAGGTTGAGCCACCACGGGCTGCTTTCCACTTTTCTAGCTCACAGCTCCTCCATTCACCAAAAACACATATCCTGTTTGTGATTTGAGTTATCTAGATCTGAACAGAAACTTGCATCCACGTAACATGTCACGCCAAGTTCTTATGGACATCCTCCATACACAAGAAACATATCATTGGTCCTTCTGAGATTTTTCAGAATATTATTAACAGTTTCCAGTGATCTTCTCCTAGATCACTCTAGAACTTGCTCGTTAAGCTAAGAGCATGACACACATCTAGTCTAGTACATAACATGACATACATGATGGAACCTATGGCTGAAGCATAGGGGATCTCATCCATTTTCTTTCTTTCATAAGTTGTTTTTGGACACTGATTTTTAATCAATATGTTTTCCTTGAATCATATGCAAAGAACCCTTCTTTCAATCTTTCATGCTGAACCTTTCAATAATCTTATCAAGGTATGTACTCTGACTTAATGCTAATAGGTGCCTGGACCTATCTCGATAGATCTTAATGCCTAATATATAAGCAACTTTTCCTAAGTCCTTCATTGAAACAATTCTATTCAAATGTTCCTTCATACTATTCAGAAGTTTCACATCATCCCCAATCAGTAATATATCGTCCACATATAATACTAGGAATGCAACTGAGATCCCACTCATTTTCTTGTAAATACAGGATTCTTCACAATTTTGGATAAATCCAAAAGATTTGATCACTTTATCAAAGCGAAGATTCCAGCTCCGAGATGCTTGCTTCCGTCCATATATGGAACTTTGAAGCTTGCATACCTTATTATCGTCCTTTGCATTGACAAAACCTTCCGGTTGCATCATATACAATTCTTCCTCAATGTTGCCATTCCGGAATGCTGTTTTGACATACGTTTGCCATATCTCATAGTCGAAATATGCATCAATTGCTAATAAAATACTAATAGACTTAAGCATCTCTACAGTTGAAAAAGTTTCATTATAGTCAAATCCTTGAATTTGAGGAAAACTTTTTGCAACAAGTCGTGCTTTTTAAACGGTTACATTTCCGTCGGGGTCTATCTTTTTTCTTAAAGATCCATTTCTTCTCCACAGCCTTACAACCTTGGGGAATCTCTACCAAAGTCCACACTTTGTAATCATACATGGATCCTATTTCGGATTTAATGGCTTTAAGCCATTTCTTAGACTCAGGTCTTTCCATTGCATGTTTGTAGGTTGCAGATTTTTCTTGATCATTTGACATGATTGCGTTAACAACTACATCACTGTACCAATCAGGAGTGGCACGTGATCTGACGATCTACGTGGTAAAGTAGAACTCTCGATATTTTCTCCCACTCCATCTGCAGAGGATGCTCCTGGAATATCTTACGTTGCGCTACTCGGTATTTCGAGATTGGGATCAGTTATCTCATTAAGGTCGATTTTCCTTCTACTTATTTCTCTAGCAAGAAGCTCTTTCTCGAGAAAAGTGTCGTTCTTAGCGACAAACATTTTTCCCTCGGCCTTGTTGTAGAAGGTGTATCTCGTAGTCTCTTTTGGATATACTGAACGGACAACGACGTCGCCTAGAGGGGGGGTGAATAGGCGATTAAAACTTTTCTGGTTAATGCTTGCTAAATGCGGAAATAAACTAGGTGTTTAAATTAACAAGCATACAACCTAAATATTCTAGGGGCAACTAGATGCACTAACAACTTATGCTAAGCAAGACAAGTAACAAGGTGATAGCAAGATATATAACTTCAAGCTCGAAGGCTATCACAATGTAAATTTCATAAGTAAAAAGCTCGGGTATAGAAATAACCGAGACACACGGAGACGATGATGTATTCCCGAGTTCCTCCCACAAAGGGGAGTACGTCTCGTTGGAGGGAGGTGAGCTCGCCACGAAGGCCTACTTAACGCCACAAAGGCCTCACCCTATTCTCCGATGAACTTCCGCCACGAAGGCCTAGTTCACCTTCCACTATTGGCAACCTTCAAACCCGAGGCACGCATCCACAACATAATTGGAGGCTCTCGGTGTCACCACAATCTTGGGGCACACATCCACAACTTAATTGGAGGCTCCCAAGAACACCACAAGTCGTCTAGGGTCCAAGACCCAAGAGTAACAAGTTCACAATCTTTCACTTCCACGAATCCTCGTGGAGAGACCAAACCGATGCAACCGATGCAAATGGCAAGAGCACAAGTGCTCAAATCCTCCACTCTCAATTTCCAACAAAGGAACAAATGCTTATGGGGGAATAAGAGAGGAAGAACAATGGAGAAACACCAAGAACTCCAAGATCAAGATCTACTAGGTTTCCCTCACTAAGAAGGAGGATGGATTGGTGGAAATGTAGATCTAGATCTCCTCTCTCTTCTCCCTCAAAGATATGCAAGAATCATAGGAGGGATTGAGAGAGGAGCAAGCTTTCCAAAGTCAACAATGGTGTGGAGAGAGAGGGAAAATGGGCTGGGAAAGTCTTAGGGACTTTGGGGAAGAAAGCCCCTTAAATAGGTGCTAAAAAAACTAGCCGTTTTCCACTTTTTCCGTCCATTTCGAAATGGTCCGGAATATTCCGGACCCCGGAATGACCCGGAATGTCCCGGAATCGATTCCGGAGCGATTCCGGATGGAAACAGAGCCCTTTTCCCGTTCTGGCACCGGAATATTCCGGAGCCTGGAATAGTCCGGATTCCGGAATCATCCGGAATATTCCGGATTGCAAACAGGAGACAGAAAACCGATACGAGAAATGCAATAACTTTTGCATATGAACTCCGTTTTCGATGTTCTTGGGCTCGTTGAAATCGCAACGACGAGCACTACAAGAATATGCAGAGAAACATCATTGTCCATAAATGGAAGATAAAACCAAATGGGTAAAGGTTTAGACCTCTCATAAAGGAACACCCGGTGAAACCTCCAACACGAAAACACACATAACTTTTGCGAATGAACTCCGAATAAGGTGAATCCAAATGGGTTGGAAAGGTAATAACAAAGACTATCCAAACAAAAAGGAATGGAGAAGTTACCACACATGGAAGGTGTGGAAACATTCTCAAAGCTGAACCAGATATTTTCACCACCGAAAACGCAACAAGTTTTTCTTACCAAAACCGTCTTCGATAAACCTTGGCTTGTCATGAAGATCACGACAAGCACTAAAACCAAAAGGAGACTAAAGCCAAATAAGAACCAAGAAAGATGATATGAAAAGTATGCAAAGGTTTGAGCTCTCCATAATGATTCGACCAAGTTACTCACTTGAGAGCCCCTCTTGATAGTACGACTATCTATCCTATAACCCGGTCTCCCGAAGACACGAGACCGGTAAAATAGAAAACCTATCAAGATTATACCTTTTCCTTGAGTATTCCACTTGAGCTAGATGATGACGATCTTGACTCTCTCAAGTTGGATCTTCTTTCTTGATTGCGCTTGCTAGCACAAGCTCCGCTTGATGAAGACTTGCAAGTTGCTCCCCCATACACAATTATGGGAGAGACTAGCTCCCCCATACACCATTATGGGAGAGACCCTTCTCGGAAAATCTTCACAAGGCCACAATCTCCAAAAGGGTGGCAAGCATCAAGCATAGGATATCTTCTAGAAGATTCACTTGAGCTTCCACATCAAGCTAGGTGATGAACACCGCTTGACGACGACATAGACCATGGGCTAAATGAAATCTTCCTTTTGGTTCATGCCCATGGAAAGATACTTCAAATGATGATGTCTTGAAGATGATAATGAAAGATCACCTAATCCTTTTCTTCAAGACACACTAGCAATAAGCTCAACTCAAACCATGACCATTCTTCATATAAAACCTTGAATAACACAATGGCCATTAAGGAAGCTAATAGAGTTCAACACATGAACTCCATTATTTCCTATGGACAAGATCTACAAGGATAACTCAATGAAAACATTAGTCCATAAGGATTGTCATTAATTACCAAAACCAGATATGGGGGAACCATGCTCTTTCAATCTCCCCCATTTTGGTAATTGATGACAATCCCTTTTTACGAGGGTTTATATGATGAATTAAGCAACCATGCAAAACAAAGAGCAAGGATGCAATAGAATGGAAAGACAAATTGCTTAAGAACGAAACTAAAGCATAAACCAAATTCCCTTAAACCCTCTAAACTTCTCCCCCATTGGCATCCATTGCCGAAATGGGCAAAAAGGTTAGAAGGCCAATATAGTAAGAGCTCCCCCATAGTGTATGCATTCCTCATGATATGAGTGAAATCAAGTGCATATCTCCAACTATGAATAGATGGAGGGAGATCAAACTATATTGAGGATACAAAGATTTAAAAGAAAAGTCAAATTGAGGGATACTTTCACAAAGAAGCAACCAACCAAAGGATCCGAAAAACCGATTGACCAAAATCAATATTTTGATAAGATCAACCAAGTTTTATAGAAAATCAAGAGGGAATTCCCCAAGGTACATGCACAATGTTAGATTTGAATTACTATATAGTGTGCACAAAATGGAATCATCACTCCCTTCTAGATAATTTTGAACACAAACAAGAGCAAGAGAATAGATTGGAAATGAAGCAAAGCAACTTGCAAACAAAAAAAAAATTGAGCAATTAAGATCAAGAAGAAATAAATAATGACTTACTCAACCAAAGTAGATGGGTGTGACTAGGAAAAACATTTTAGGAGACTAATAGGATGATAAAATCATCAACATAGTCTTTTAATAAAGGAGGCACAAAGTGCATATCATGTCTTTCCCATACACACAAATCATCAAATGATAAAACACATAGGTCCACAAGCTTATTAAGATGCAAAAGAAATACCAAAAGAAAAACCAAGCTTGTGCCTTTTAGGAACCAACAAGGAATATAAAGCAATAAAACGTGGTCACTAAAGAAATAGAATATCAATTAAAGATGTAATTATTATCGTGTGTATAAGTTTCTAAGTGACAACAATCACAAAGATATATATCCACAAAGAAACATGCACACACAAAATAGGTACAAAGGTGAAGAACATGATATCCAAGAGAGGTTCAAAAATATACCAATAAGATTTTTGCTTGATAGCAAAGCACTAAGCTTAATTTAATCTTAAGGGGATATAGATGAACAAACAAAAACTCATCAAAGCATCACAAATATCACAAGGGAAAAGTGATAGTCGAATGCTTCAAGAAAGGTAACGCATATCACAAAAGATTCAAATGGTTTTTGAGAATTCATCAATATTGCATATGAGAGACTTCAAGTAGAAGTTGCTAGATTAATATACTTGGGATTGGTGAATCATGAAAATGATTATAAATATGCCCTTAGTATGTAATCATCCCGGCTTACTCATAGCTGCAATAAAGATGCTTTTGATAAGACATTTGCAAGAACCAAATGAAATGCAATAATGGGAAATCATGCCAAGAAGCAACCTACACAAGGTTGAAAGCTAGAAATGTATGCATGAGATAGATACTTGTTACCGAGATGGCATTGGTGATGAAGAGGATGCGAGTTTGATAATCATCGTAGCTTGACTCCTATAATACCATGGTGAGAACACCTTCCTTATGAATGGAGCAAGAAACCAATGTATATCCATTGTACCAAAAAACAAAATTCAAGTACAAAATGGTACCCAAACTCATTGGGTCCAAAGTAGTTAGAACAACTACAATACATAGGACAAACTCCACATAAATATGTGCATATTAATGTGAATTTGAATTTCATGCACATCTTAGCCATTTAGGATTTGATGGAGTTTATCCTATATATTAGGATCAATGAAAGTAAGCATGCCAAAAGATATACATAGTAAATATGCATGCACAAAACTTTCAAGAACCAAAACAAGATACAAATTGGACAAAGAACCAATTAAACCAATAAGCCACTCATAAGAGTGAAAAGAAAGAGAATTGTCCAAAATATATCAAGATCCAAATCAACACATGATTGATGAAACCAAATAGAGAAGATACCAAAAAAACATCAAAGAATAAACAAACCCTCTACACTTTTCATGATAGCACACAAAGTACCAAAACGAAAAATGTTCGTCTTCCAAAGAGACAAGTCATTGGGATAAAATACAAATTTAAAGACAACAAATGTTCAAACGCATATAGGATAGTTCTTCCAAGAATAGTGCATTATTTATGATCTTGCATTTGAATACAAAATGCACACAATGGAATCATTACTCTCCATATATATTATTCAAACACTAGTCATGTTTAAATAAAAACAATTAGATGCAATACCAATATAAAGAACGGTGATCTACTCAATGTAGGATAGCTTCCCCAAGAATAGTGCAACCCAAAGAAGTATGACTTTGAAGATAGGTGCACAAGTATGGGATCATTGCTTTTCCTACCACAAGAAAGCACAACAAAATTTTTGAGTAGAGCAAGGAATACACAAGGGAATTAAACCAAACAAAACATTGGCAAGAAACAAGGAATTTATAGAGCAAGGCCAAAGTAAATATGATTGATAAACTTACCACAAATTATTATAACTTGTCAAAGACAAGAGATGTATGGAGATATTTCTCGGTGGTAGATTTGTTTACAATCATATTCACAAAACATAAGCATGTGGTACAAGATAGGAATACCAAAAAAAAACATGCTTAGAAAGGGATTCTTGAAGGTTTCAAATAAAACCCGAAAAGCAAGGCAACAAGAAACTCTCTAACAAACAAGATACCAAAGAAGAGAGACACAATATATTTTAAGCAAATATGGAACTTGTTTGAGCAACATGCCACAAAGAAACAAGATAACTAACAATATCAACTCTAGGTAGCAATACCTCAAATGTTCACATTTTCTAGGTTTGTAATATGCACATAGCTTATTACTCCCCCATAATGTGATAATCCATTTTTTTTTAACAAGAGGCAAAGAAAATAAATCCAACAAGAGAAAGTTAATGGTCATTAGAATTTGAATTTCTCATGAGGAAGACATACCATATAGAGACAAGATAATATTGAGATATCAACACTAAGTGGTATTCCTCATGTACACACATTTTAGGATAGTAAAGTGCCAAGAGCATATTACTTCCCCAAAATGGGATAGTCCATTAATCTCTCAAAGAGCCAACTAAAATAAGCAATAATTGCAATGAAGGATCAACATAAAGACAACAAGTACATGGAATGCAAACCAACAACAATAACTAGACTACTCAAGATAGGTAAGTAGTAAGCACAACATATACAAACACATGCTAGAAACAAAACTAACATATGCAAGGGAGCATGTAACTTTCAATGAATATATGAATTAGATACAAGTTACCGCAAGGAGGAACATTGGATAAGAGATATATATAATCCAAGTGACTTGGCTTGAGGAAATATAATTTATGAAGATCCCTTAATTCTTCACGAGATAGCCAAGTCTCCAATGCCCTCCAACAACACCTATTGATCAAGTTTGAGCTTGTTGGTCCCCAACCAAGTTGGGTCCTAAGAGTTTAGTCACAATAGGTTTGGAAACCCAAATGGTTCTTTTCTTGACACCACTTTGAGTACCAACAAACTTGGCAAACACATTGCCCACATTATCCTTACGAATGGAATAAACATCATCAACAAGTATAGGGTTGGATAATGTACCATTAGTGCATGAAGAAGCAAGGTGTCCCTTCTCACGACAAAGGTAGCAACATCGACTCTTCTCTTTATTATTAATAGGATCCTCAACTTGAGGAGCATTGGCTTGAGTCTTCTTAGGAGGTGGTCGTTGTTCAACTCGTGGTTGAGCATGAGATTGAACAAGAGGTCGCTTCCCTAGTTGCTTCTCACTTAGAGACTTCTTCTTCAAAGGGCAAGATCTAACATGATGCCCTTCAATCTTGCACTTGAAGCAAATAATCTTGGTCGAATCTTTTACTTGTTCTTGGCCCTTCTTCTTGTCAACCTTGGACTTGTTATTGATATTGGAGTTGAATCCAAGTCCACTCTTGTCATTGGGAAGTCTTCGCACTCTCAACATCTTGTCAAGGTTGGAACTCCCTTCATGACTCTTTTCCAAGTCTTTCTTCAAAGAAGTGACTTGGGCCTTGAGCTCTTTAATTTCCTCTACATGGTTAGAATCAACACAAGAGCTAGAGGAAGTAGATGCTTCATTGTTAGAGCAACAAGGCAAGGAAAGCAATTCATCACAAGATGTAGAAACATTATGGGAGGATGAATTACCAATACGAGCACCAGTCAATATAGCATTACTAGAAGATATTGTGCTAGTACCCACATGAGGCTCACAAGATGTTACCTTTGTAGTCATAGCCTCAAGAGCTAACTTTAGCTTGGTATGGGATGCTAGAAGATCCTCATGAGAGCTAGATAGCTTTTCATGACTTTCTTCCAATTTCCCATACTTGCTAGTCATTAACTCAAGTTGAGCCCTTAGCTCAACATTCTCCTTCAAAATAGATGCTTCACAAGATGTGGAGTTAGTAGCACAAGCATCATTAGAAATAGAAGAAGACAATTTGGCAAGCTCGTTATTCAACCTATAGTTTTCCTCAATTAGATTAGCATTGCCAACAACAAATTCAACCTTTTCACTTTTAAGCACTTTATATTTAGCATTAGTATGGTCACGTGCTTTAGTGAGATAGGCTATTTTTTCATTATAGAGCTCCTCGATAGATTGAAGTTTCTCCTCAAGGGTAACTCGAAGCTCATGCTCTTCCTCAAGAGACATAGTGAGGGATGCCTTTTCATCGGCATCACTTCTTTCAATCTCACCTTTCTTTTCAATGATTTTAGAGCTATTAATAGCAAAAGCCAATATTTCACCCAAGGGAGTGATAGCTTTACTACCTTTAGGGAGATCAAGAAGAACCAACTCACCCTTCTCCATTAAAGAGACCTCATACTCAAGCTCACCATAAAATATATCCTCATCCTCATCATCACAAGATGTAGTGGGTTCCAAAGGTGGAGATACCTTTGAATCCCTAGCCATAAGGCACACATGAGAAATGGATAACGAAGATGAAGATTGACTTGAAGCACCAATAAGGTCCATGTCTTGTTCCACCACAATATGGGAATCCTCTACATTGTTAGCCACACAAGTACTAGAGGAAATCGAAGCATTGTTTTTATGAAAACAAGACATAGGAAGTATATCATCATGAGATTTAGTTAAACAACTATTACATGATATGCAAGGACTATCAATACTAGCATGTATGAAATTTTGAGTGCTAGAAGATATTAAGTCCAAAGATAGATCATTGCAATGGGATAGAGATGAAGTATAGTCAATAGCAAATTCACTATCCACAATGCAATTTCTATCACCACTCACCATATCATTACCTTGTGACAAATCACATGTTGGTGGAGTGGAGAGAGATGTGAACTCATCACGGCCGGAAGTGGATGGAAAACAATCATCCTCAATAATGTTGGACACATCATATATATCTTGAAGTTTTGTCCATAGATCATGAGCGTTCCGAAAAGGCATGATTGATTGAATAACTACATCGCTCAAAACGCACAAGAGACCATTAGATACAAGAGTATCGAGATAAGAGTTTTCCTCATCCTCTAAAGATAAATCTTGAGAATCCTTTGGAGGAGGAAAATCCATATCTACAATTCTCTTAACATACTTTGGACCCATGTCCGTAAGAAAATTAAGAATGCGAATTTTCCAAACATCATAATTTCTACCATAGAATATAAAAGCGGGATCATGTTCTATTTCTCTAAACGACATCGTACTCTCTAGGATGTAAAGCCTAATAAAGAGAGACGAGGCTCTGATACCAATTGAACGGACAACGACGTCGCCTAGAGGGGGGGGGGTGAAAAGGTGATTAAAACTTTTCCGGTTAAAGCTTGCTAAATGCGTATATAAACTAGGTGTTTAAATTAACAAGCATACAACCTAAATATTCTAGGGGCAACTAGATGCACTAACAACTTATGCTAAGCAAGACAAGCAACAAGGTGATAGCAAGATATATAACTTCAAGCTCGAAGGCTATCACAATGTAAATTGCATAAGTAAAAAAGCTCGGGTATAGAAATAACCGAGACACACGGAGACGATGATGTATTCCCGAGTTCCTCCCACAAAGGGGAGTACGTCTCGTTGGAGGGGTGTGAGCTCGCCACGAAGGCCTACTCAACGCCACAAAGGCCTCACCCTATTCTCCGATGAACTTCCGCCACGAAGGCCTAGTTCACCTTCCACTATTGGCAACCTTCAAACCCGAGGCACGCATCCACAACTTAATTGGAGGCTCTCGGTGTCACCACAATCTTGGGGCACACATCCACAACTCAATTGGAGGCTCCCAAGAACACCACAAGTCGTCTAGGGTCCAAGACCCAAGAGTAACAAGTTCACAATCTTTCACTTCCACGAATCCTCGTGGAGAGACCAAACCGATGCAACCGATGCAAATGGCAAGAGCACAAGTGCTCAAATCCTCCACTCTCAGTTTCCAACAAAGCAACAAATGCTTATGGGGGAATAAGAGAGGAAGAACAATGGAGAAACACCAAGAACTCCAAGATCAAGATCTACTAGGTTTCCCTCACTAAGAAGGAGGATGGATTGGTGGAAATGTAGATCTAGATCTCCTCTCTCTTCTCCCTCAAAGATATGCAAGAATCATAGGAGGGATTGAGAGAGGAGCAAGCTTTCCAAAGTCAACAATGGTGTGGAGAGAGAGAGAGCAAACGGGCTGGGAAAGTCTTAGGGACTTTGGGGAAGAAAGCCCCTTAAATAAGTGCTCAAAAAACTAGCCGTTTTCCACTTTTTCCGTCCATTCCGGAATGGTCCGGAATATTCCGGACCCCGGAATGACCCGGAATGGCCCGGAATCGATTCCGGAGCGATTCCGGATGGAAACGGAGCCTTTTCCCATTCTGGCCGGAATATTCCGGAATATTCCGGAGCCCGGAATAGTCCGGATTCCGGAATCATCCGGAATATTCCGGATTGCAAACCGGAGACAGAAAACCGATACGAGAAATGCAATAACTTTTGCATATGAACTCCGTTTTCGATGTTCTTGGGCTCGTTGAAATCGCAACGACGAGCACTAAAAGAATATGAAGAGAAACATCATTGTCCATAAATGGAAGATAAAACCAAATGGGTAAAGGTTTAGACCTCTCAAATAGGAACACCCGGTGAAACCTCCAACACGAAAACACATAACTTTTGCGAATGAACTCCGAATAAGGTGAATCCAAATGGGTTGGAAAGGTAATAAAAAATACTATCCAAAAAAAAAGGAATGGAGAAGTTAGCAAACATGGAAGGTGTGGAAACATTCTCAAAGCTGAACCGGATATTTTCACCACCGAAAACGCAACAAGTTTTTCTTACCAAAACCGTTTTCGATAAACCTTGGCTTGTCATGAAGATCATGACAAGCACTAAAACCAAAAGGAGACTAAAGCAAAATAAGAACCAAGAAAGATGATATGAAAAGTGTGCAAAGGTTTGAGCTCTCCATAATGATTCGATCAAGTTACTCACTTGAGAGCCCCTGTTGATAGTACGACTATCTATCCTATAACCCGGTCTCCCGAAGACACGAGACCGGTAAAATAGAAAACCTATCAAGATTATACCTTTGCCTTGAGTATTCCACTTGAGCTAGATGATGACGATCTTGACTCTCTCAAGTTGGATCTTCTTTCTTGATTGCGCTTGCTAGCACAAGCTCCGCTTGATGAAGACTTGCAAGTTGCTCCCCCATACACCATTATGGGAGAGACTAGCTCCCCCATACACCATTATGGGAGAGACCCTTCTCGGAAAATCTTCACAGGGACACAATCTCCAAAAGGGTGGCAAGCATCAAGCATAGGATATCTTCTAGAAGATTCACTTGAGCTTCCACGTCAAGCTAGGTGACGAACACCGCTTGACGACGACATAGACCATGGGCTAAATGAAATATTCCTTTTGGTTCATGCCCATGGAAAGATACTTCAAATGATGATGTCTTGAAGATGATAATGAAAGATCACCTAATCCTTTTCTTCAAGACACACTAGCAATAAGCTCAACTCAAACCATGACCATTCTTCATATAAAACCTTGAATAACACAATGGACATTAAGGAAGCTAATAGAGTTCAACACATGACTCAATGCAAACATTAGTCCATAAGGATTGTCATTAATTACCAAAACCACATATGGGGGAACCATGCGCTTTCATATACTACAAAAGTGCATTTCTCCGATTTCGGCTCAAGTTTGTCATGTTTTAGTTTTGTAATGTAAGCCTCACAACCTAGACCTTTAGAAATGATTACTTGGGCTTATTCCCATGTTATAACTAATATGGTGTAGTTTCCACGGATTTGGATGGTGCCCTATTCAAAATGAATGCAGCTGTTTCTAACGCATAACCTCAAAATGATACAGGCAAGTCGGATAAGAGACATGACAGACCACATGCTATCCAATAAAGTGCGATTACGCTATTCCGACACACCATTGCATTGTGGTGTCCCAGCTAACGTTAATTGTGGTACAATGCCACAAGCCATTAGATGTGTGCCGAACTCAAAACACAAATATTCACAGCCTCGATGAGATCGAAGGTGTTTGATTTTTCTATTGAGTTGATTTACTACCTCATCTGAAATTCTTTGATTTTTTTGAAATGTTTCAGATTTGTGCTTCATCAAGTAGATATACCCGTATCTTCTTAAATCATCAGTGATGGTCATAAAGTATTTATTACCATTGCATGTCGAAGCACTCAGGATCCACATACATCAGTGTGTATGATTCATATTAAGTATGATGCCCATTCCATCACACCGAAAAACAGAGTTCTAGTCATTTTCCCTATCAGACATGGTTTGCAAGTGTCAAGAGATTCAAAATCTAATGACCCCAGAAGACCATCAGAATGGAGCTTCTTCATGAGTTTTATGCTAATGTGACCAAGACGGCAATACCACATATACATAGAATTATATTTACCAGGTTTAAATATCTTGGGTTGTATGTTATGGATGTGAGTGCTATATCGACATCCAACAAGAATAAACCATTACGCTTTGGTGGATGACATAAAATATATCATTCATAAAAATAGTACAACTCTAGGCACAAATTTGATTGAATAATTGTCTCGAAGCAAGCCAGACCCACTTATGATGTTCATACTCAACGCGGGTATATAATAACATTTATTCAAATGTAAAATTAATCCCGATGATAGACGTAGAGGTAGCGTGCCAATGGCCACCACTTCAAATTTATTCCTGTTGCCGACGCGCGCAATGTCACCTCATCCTTTGCCAGCCGCTGTTCATTCCGCAACTCCTTCTATGAGTTAAAATCGTGAGAAAATAAGGAAAACATCTATAACATGTATATCAACTATGCCTTTCTCTTTCTCGGCAAACTGGACGACCTTCTTGTCTTCTAGGTACTTGGTGCAGTTTCTCTTCAAGTGACCTTCCCCTTTGCAGTAGAAGCATATCACACACAAAGATGGAGGCCTTAGGATTGACAATAGGCTTGCCACCCATTTTTGGCATCCCTTCTTTTACTTGCCTTGGGTGCCAAATTTCTTGAAATCCACGAACTTGTTAACCATCAAGATCACGTGCTCCTTCTTGATCTACACCTCAGCATTCTTGAAAATTATGAACACCTCATTCATCGATTTAGACATCTGCTGCATGTTATACTTCATCACAAACTCTTTGTAGCTAGGGGGGAAATGATTGCAACACCTTATCAACAGGCAGGTCATCTGGAATTTTACATTCTAGAGCATTCATGCACTAAATGTAGACACACATTTTAACCATGAGTTCGGTCATACTTCTGTGCTCTTCCATCTTTACTGAGAAGCATAAATCGGAAGCTTCATACCCCTTAGCCTTGGCATGTGGTGCAAATACTGCCTTGAGATTAGTTATTATATAATAAGCACTCATGTTCTCAAAGAGCTTTAGAGGTCAGCATCCATGGCATAGAGCATGCCACTCTGGACAAGAGCGGAGTCATCCACCTTAGACTGGTAGACATTCTTCTCATCCTGGGTGGCAGTGTCTGCAGGGGCATCATCGACTGCGTTCTCAAGAATGTAGCCCATCTTGTGGGGAGCGAGGAGAATCCTCGGTGTGCGGAGCCAGGGCATCAAATTTGTTCCATTCGTCTTAAGTTTCTCTTTCTTAAGGAACGGACCTAGCTTGAAGGTGGGGCGAGACATCTAAAATGGTATTTTTTAAATTACATTAAAACTTTATTCATAATAATTGGGTTCATGTTTTATAAAATATAAACTACACGAACTCCCACTCAAACAAATATCCCTCACTTTGTTTTAGTGATTACACGATCCCCTATCCACTAAACAGCCACCGATCATCACAGTCGATGGTATAGCTTCAAAACGTAGACATCTACATGTTCAATGACATTGTACATGTGACTCGTGCTTAACCTTTGAGTCACTTGTGTTTCGAGGCCATGTTTGTACATGCTAGGCTTGCCAGATTCTCCTTTTAACATATTGTAGTGCAAAACATGGCTTAACCTGCCATATGGCACGCATATGGGAGGAGCCGATCGTCACAGCCCACTTTCCGACTGCGTACTTTCTTGGCGGTCCATGCTAAAGGGAGAACACTAATGCTGGAGTTTAATTGGCGGATCATCTTAAATATAACTACCTCAATATATAGAATATATAATATATAAGATGAACACAAAAAAATTCATAATGTAATGCAATATGATATGGTCTTCGCGTCTCCACGTTGACATTTATAATAAATATATCATGACCACATCACATGCCCCTACAAAATAAAATTAGACGCTTCTACTTTATCTTTTGCATATTTTACATGGCTTAGGGGCTTTCAAAGAAGAACCGTTTCTATCTACGAACTTGAACCATAACACCAAGCATATAATTTTCTGTTACATATCCTTTTCGGGCCTCCCTCTGAAAATGCCATGCTATCTATTTTAAGAGATACTGACACCCTACTAGCCACTTTTATACGATGCATGCTGCATGTCAGTCTTGGAACTAGTATCGCGTAAGCATACGCGTAAGGTCTATCTTAGGCCCACTACATCAAACAATGCCAATATCATGAGCAAGTGCACATGAGGAGCTGACAACTATAAGATCGATGCCCTCAATCAACATGAGTTTTAATCATACTTTATATCTACACATAGATCTTCTCTGATACCACTTAGGGGCTACGTAGTAGAATAACAAAAAAAAATCCTACTCACGATAATAAGAAACAAGCCAGAATCTATTTATATGCAAATATGAAGTAACATAGAAGATAAGACATCACACCCTTGATGACCGATAGTAGGGACTACGCTCCCCCAAAAGCGTTGACGATGGAGTGGTACAAAGCCAACCTCAGGGTCATGTCGTCGATGGCGATGCGAATCTAGCACCAAAACTATGGTGCCTCGCAGAGATTACACACATACGGTGTAGCCGATGCCTCTAGAAACTCCAATCCAGCAAAGCAGCAGAGGTAGAGAGATGGACCGGAGAAAACTCTACACGACGATGGGTGTAGGGTGGGGAGAACCTCAAATCTCGCGCAACTCCAAAATTGTGTGCCAAAAAGATAGGGGGTGCCTCTCTTTATACAGGAGGAGGAGGAGGAGGGGGAATCCCCTTGGCTTAGCCATGTGGGACTAATGCCGACATGGTTCAGCCAGCCAAGGGGGGATCCGCACCCCCCCATGGGCCCTAAGTGGCCCATGCGAGTTGGATGCCCTCCCTCCTCCAGTTTTTCCTATCCCCCAGTGGGCCTCTTTTGCCTATTAAGGCCCATTCATGGAAAGTAGGTTTATTAATTAAATATATTTTAATTATTAATTACACTAGTTAATATTATTTAATTTATTCCAACACCAAAGGACCTTTCGTTGTCCATTCGATAATTCTCGGAACCATTCCGACTTTTTTCTCCCTTATTTATCTCCGGTAATAAATCACTCTGTCATCGGTCCCCTTAACTGTGACACCCCTAACGGTTCAAGATTTCTACAAACATGGTCGAGGTCCCTCTCCGATCAATGGCCAAAGTGGGACCTAGAATCCCCCCTTCGGTCGTTGTGCAATCTACGATTATGTTCGTCACTGAACCTTAAACGGAAGTTCCCTCACCTTTTTTTCATCGATACTTGGTTTGTCCGAGACACGTTTTCTGGTATCTCCGTACCTAGTACGATATTGTTACCGATAAAACAATCTACTCATTACCATGATGTTTCATCCCCGTGACCTAGTCACATGCTTGCAAGCTTCACTCGGTGAAAACACTACTGAGTGGGCCTAGTGTATCTGTCCATTACTTGGATTGACGAATCCTGCTCTTGATGCATATGCCTCAACATGTCCCACCGTTTATTCAATGTACACCTTTGTTTCCACCCTTTTGAGTTGATGATGTAGGGTGTAAATTCATAACCTCGGGGATAGCAATTAAAATATCATCTCACGGTCAGAGGTTTAGGTACTTTGTGTTTTTGGATATTTAATAATTCGGGTGTGTGTCCATCACATCATTCAACAAATGATGTGACTCTATTGTCAATGACGTAATTACCCATGATCAGGAAACCTTGATCATCTGTTGCCCAATGGACTAGTTAAATAGAGGCTCAGTACGGACCTGTTTTGTTTCATGTCACACGTGCATTAATGTTTCCGCTTAATACAGTTATAGCATGACATAAATCATATTATGAACAAATTGATATATGATAAATAAAGATTTTATTAATGGCTTCTAGGGCATATCTCTTTCATTCTTTCCTTGTGTCTACTCCGTCTTGGACCCGTAGTGGGTTCTGGTTCTGCGGCCCAAAGATCTTTCCGGAGTGCCCTCTGATGGGTTGCACCCGGTAGGCCATCCATGGGGGGTGGGGTCTGTCGGGCACCCCCACGTCATCAGGGCTTAAGGTTTCACCTCTAGGAGTGCATTAGTAACATGGGATAAATAAGATAAGATTAAAGTTTTTAGTGATAATTAATTCATATGCTATAAGATATATGTAAGCAATGTGTCTGTAAGTCATTAGGGCACATAGTACTATTTACCATAGATTACTTCATCCAACCGCTGGTCATGTATGTCTCGCGGGGTTTCCTTTCTATTTAAGAATGAATAAATCAAAGCATTAAGCTTTGTGACATCATTGTTGTTCCTAAGAGAATTGTTTTCAACCATTGGGCTCCTCCACGATCAGCGTTCCAATCCTCCCTCATTATGATTCTACCTTGATCACTCTTTGGGGGTATTGGGTACCTGAAAAGTCCTAGGAGCAAGGCACAAATACAAAAGAATCCACAAATAACCTAATGGACTCATTAAACTAATATCCCATGAATAATATTGTTCACACATATATATGGGGTGTAGGCCTTAGCTCTTAGCCCGAGTGGACGATTGGCACATCACGACCATATCAGCAATAGAAAACCTTGTTGCAAATAGTAAATGTACTAAAAGATTGATAGTTCTTAAAACATTGCCAATCACAATGAGATATAGATTAGAAGGTAGTATAGGTATGGCTACGGTGATGGAGATGGTGATGGAGTGGTGATGGAGGAAACACCTCGTGGTTTTGATGAATGATATTGGCCTTCTTTTGGTGGTGTTCTTCTCCCTTTTATGGTGGAAGCGGACAAAACTAGGGTTTTGGTGGTCTTCCTTCGTGAATTGGATCTAGACCCTTTGATGACTCTTGGTTGGTTTGCATAAAGCCAGTTTCTCCTATCTCTTGTCATAGAACATTTTCATCTATAATAGGAATGATGGATAGAAACTAGTGAACCAGAACTAAATTAAGGAGTGCCACTGATAGAAATCACGGAGAATTCCTACCCATGTTCACCCATCAAAATTTTATTATCAAGTTGGCATGATGAGATTCTTCCTTCATTCCTTGTCTAGCTGCTCAATTTATCCATAACCGAGGACATGGGTAAGATCTTAGTTTGTTGACTCTGCAGAGTTTGTGGACTTTCACCTTCAGACTCAAATCAGCCCAAACATTATATACACCCTGGGTGCATTAAGGAAAGGAGAAGATTGAGACGAGATCTTTCAGAAGAAATTCCACCACCTTCCGGCTTGACACGTTCCAACCTACAACCCCTACATATGATTGTCAAGCACTGGTGAGTTCATTCAACTTACTTGATCAAGACAGAGCCCATATGACTAAAGGCTACACTGGAAGCATCAAAACTTAGAAGGACATAGTAATCTCTTTTTTCCTGAGTGGCCATCCGCAAGTGTACTCCTTCGGTGAAAAACACCATAGAAATGGCCCTAGGGATCCACTCAACATAAACCAATCTTTCCACTCCCACCTAGGTGTTTCATTAAACTCAGTAGTTTTATCCTTAACATCTAAATAAAACATTTGAAGAGCATAGCAATTATACTAAGTTCAATGTCTTCTATGCTAGGATGATATAAAAGGGTGGCTACATTCTACTTGGGATATTAGCATAGAATAATACTTGGATAAATTTCTTGTCATGCATCCTACTCAAAACTCTAGTAATGCAAAGGAAAAAATAATAGGTAGTTGATGGTGTGTTACTTTCCATGTTGAAGTTGGTTAAGAAATCACACTCTCTTCAGAAAATATCATTGCTCTCCTTACAATCTTTGTATTGAAAACACAATAAAAAAAAATAAACAAGCATCCTAGCAATCAAACATACAAGTACAGAAAACGTACAAAGAAACAAACTTGGCAAAATGGGTTTAACCAAGTTGGTTAGGTCAAGTTCAAGGTTTAAAGTTTCACTCTGTAATGGTTCAATACTTTTTGAGGGGTTCCGAGAGTTCACTTGGGATGGTCTAGATTGAGTTTGTAGTCATAAACTTTATTAAAAATACATTTATCTAGGAAGTTCCAAGAGGTCACTAAGGGTGATCACACCACTTATTAAACCAAAGGAACACATGATATGGTTTAGCTAAGTTTCTATTTTTGTTAAGGCTGGTCTAGGTTCACCCGAAGGCTTCATGTTGTTGGTCTTCTTGAAGATCATCTTCATGTTCTCTTGTGTCTTCCTCCTTATTGTCGTGAATCCATTGCTTCTTGTAGAACTTCATGGTTTTGGGACATAAGAGCTCACTAACTTGTTTAGCATGTGATGGACACCTAGGGTATGGTCTTAAGTAAATTTTGGGTAGGTTCTATTTAGAGAAAACAAAGAGTGATGGGGGAGAAAAAGATGTAACAACTATAGTGATCACTCCACTTGGATTCTTCTTATTATTTTCCACCAACTCTAGATGAGTAATGTTCTTGAGTTGGATTCTTGTAGCACTCTTGGTCAAAAGCTCTCATCTCACTTGAGGAACTGATTCTAGGTCTTAGACAAAAATAAACTTGATACTAATTCTCCTTAAATAAGTTGTAGCTCCAATTCTTCACATTGGTTGCTCTTCTTAAGGATAATCTTCATCCTTGTTTTGTAGCTTCCTCCTTGGTGTGATGACTTCATTGTTTTTTCCAAACTTGATGGTTTTGGTTCAAGCTAGGGGCTGGTATTGATCTAACTTAGCCATAACACAAGGTCTAAGGGAAAGAAAGTGGAGTTAAACTTAGAGAAGGATGGGATTTGTCTTCTTGAAGTACCTCTTGATTGTCTTCTAAGTGCTTCTACTACTTGGAGATGCTTCTGAAGTTGCAAAGTTCTTCATTGGTCTTCTAGCTTCATGTTGAAAATCCAAGGATGACAAAGAGGACATCTTTCTTCACTTCATGGTTTTCACAATTCCAGACTTAGTGGTTTCAACTAGAAGGGCCAAGTAGAAAAAATTTACATGGTCATGGTTCAAAGGTGTCTAAAAGGTTTAGGTACGGATGCCTCTGGTCCAAGGTTACCATATGGAGCAATTTTGCTTAAGGAACCATTTTCAAATTATTTATGAAATTAAATCTATGTCAAAAATACTCAAATGGACAACTTAAATCTAAATTCAACTTTAATTTGTTCAAAAAATATTTTGGGAGAGAGGATATGAAATTACACATCTTAAGGTTTCTAAATATATTTTATTTGCGCAATTTTTAAATTTGTAGAATTTAAATTATGCCAAAAATAATAAAACAAACATATTTAAATGTGAACTCATTTAAGTTTGTCAATTTTAAATTTGGACAATGCTAAAATATTCTACATGTCCAAGTGGATCAAAAGTTTTGAAGGTCCTAGGGTAGAGGGACTTTTCTGCAAAACTACCATTTAATTTTTATGCCGGAAATTAATTGGATAATGTTGGCTGACGTGGCGCTGACTGGCTGCTGACAGAGCGATGACTAGGCGTTGACTAGACAGACACGCGGCGCAATTCTATTGGTCATACCAGTTCATATAGGTGGACTAATAGGGACCCTAGGATCTGGATCTAATGGCCAGGGTTAGATCTAGGGGAAGAACTCATCGGGCGGAGATGGACTCGCCCGAAAGGCACGGGAGGCGGCCGGCGCTCTCGGGTCTCGACGACGGCGACTATCCATGTGGTCTTGGGCTCGACGAAGGCCACGACGGGACGTAGCTCGCAATGGCAGAGACGATGATGGCGATGGCGCGCTCCGAGATGATCTCTTGTGACAGCAGTGTGCTGTTGGAGACGTGCGAGCTCTAGTGCTCCTCGGGAAGAGATGGCGTCATGGACACGCAACACGTAAAAATTGCACAAGCGGTCAGGAGGGTGCGCGCGAAGAAGGGGTGTCGAAAGGGGAAGGTCTTAGGGTCCGGTGCTTTCTCACCTGGTTGGAATCGGCAGAATACGATGACGGCTACGAAGACCTCCGGCGAGCGTTTCGTTGGCATGGGGGCGCTATCCTTGGAGATCGGACATGGGAAAGAGAGAGGGAGCCACAAGCTTTAATCTGCAGGGCTTGGGGTAATCAGTCGTGCCCAGAAAACGGCCACAAACGTGGAGATTGAATACGGCTGTGAGGAGAAACTACATAGAGAGGAAACAGTCGTGGCTTGATGACGAGCTGATGTCACTAATGACGTCATCAAACTTTTTTCTTTTTCTTTTTCTTTTTGTTTTCCTGTTTTCTGTATTATTCAATAACTTTTGATTTAAAAATCTAATTAACCTCAAACCACTTTCTAAAAATTTGTAAAAATGATATCTTTCTGTTTAGAATTTCTTTATAAACATTTCAACACATTTCAATTTTTATATTTTGCAAAGATAAATAAATCATTAATAGCATTTAATGTTATTTCCAAATTAGAAAAATAATAAAATATTGTTTTCTATTAAATAAAATTTCAGAGACATTATACATGTCAATTATTATTTTTCAAAGTTATTTTATCTCATTTTCATATTTTATATTCTTAATACATGAGTGATTTACTAATAGCAACTTAATGCCATTTTAAAATAGAATATTCAATAATTATAAAAGTGGCTTAATAAAATTTAGAAATAATATTATTTTCAAAGTCATCTTTTATATTATTTTTAAAGAAAAGCATTTTATGTCCACCCCTTTATGTTTAAAACTTGTAATAACAACTAATAAGTATTATACATATCTTTTATTGTCATAAAATATTTTGAGGCTTAGAATATTAAAGGTTATAAGTCTTTGATTTTAGTTGCCATAAAATGTTTTCAAAGTAATATTTGAATTGACAACATTTTATGTAATAAGGTTTGATAAATAGAAAACAATTTACTTTATGAAAGGAATATTCATTTTAAAAAGGCTTTAGGGTTTATGGAATTGAGGTATATTAGATTTTCAATCCCAATAACATTGGAATAACAAAAATATTTCTTTTGTGTCTGAGTTTTTATTTGTTTTTGGTGGCTTGCCTTAAACAAGAAAACAAATTTTTAATTTTTTAGTGTTTTTTGAACTTCCCAAAAATCTGGGATGTTACAAGGTAGCAACTAGGCATGATCTAGAGAAACATGATGACTAAAATACAGCACTCAAAGCTTAAGGCACAAACCAACCAGTGGGTAGAACTATCTCAAACATAGCATCATGCTTGCTGGACAACCCTTACTTCACAAAGAAAATGAAGGTACCAAACATGCTAGTGATAACAAGTCAAGTATTGACATGCTAGTAGATAATACCCTAATACAAAGCTCATACATGAACATAAAGGAGCTCAACTAATAAACATAAAATATAACCAGAGGATCATGCTAGTATAACAGTAGCAGTAACATAATAAGCATGCTAGAATCATCACACAAGAAAAATTATAAACATGTAAAATTAAATCTAGTGATAATAAAACTAGATAAACAATATTTGAGCACTAAGGATATTGTAACAAACAAGCATCACATAACAATTTTACCTAACAATATATTGTATCTAAAAACACCTAATAACAGTAAGGTAACAACCTACACATGCTAGGAACCAATTTATAAACATTAAAGCACAAAGAGACAACCTAATAACACAATAGACAGAAAAGTCCTAAATATTGCAATAAACATGCAGACTACTTTGTGACTCATAAAATCATGAAAACTTAACCACATGTACATATAAGCAATAAAGAGCCACTCCAATTGGATTTACTAAAAAAACATAATACAAAATTTTGAACAATTCCCACATTACCCTACTGCCTCTTTTAGAAACATGCATACAATTTCCAATCAGAGCCTCCAATGCATTCAAACCAAAATTCTAGAGATAGATTTCATTTATATATAACCAGAACAGTTGAGCTTGCAATTTTTCGATTCTTACAAATAAAGTTATTATTTAAATGGTCAAATAGAGCAGTTCTGGCATTTATTTTTGTTCTCCTAAAGTACAACACAAAATTTAGATCTGCAAGTTTCTTGTGGTCATAAACTCGCAGAAACAGCACTGTGATTTTTAGCTTGGTAAAAACTACATTTTTTAAATTAAGATATATTTAAAATAGAGCTACAGAAACAGAACACATCAAAAAAAATCGCTGGAATAAAACAGTTACTGGGCCAGATGTGCTACGGATCTGAGTCCAGCTCAGCGATTTGGCCCGTGAGGCTGCATGCACAAGTGAAGGGTAAAATAGCCTTGGATCAAGATCAAAGGACTAGAAATAGAACTAGGCATGCATGCTTGTAAACGTTGATCTGAAGATCGACGGGTGTGGTTCGTCTTCAACCTTAGCAAAGAAGGCATGCACGAGGATGTCAGTTTGCTTAACAAAGTGCGTTCGGGGTAGACTCAGTGCTCACCGAGGGCGCTGCTCCAGGATAAGGAGAGGGTGCAGGAGGATCTCGGAGGGTCGGGAAAGCATGGCGGCCGCATCAAACCTTGCAGCAGCACAGTTGCACGACGTCGATGACGACGGCGTCCTCCACGAGCACGAGATCACTACTAGAGAATAGACTTTTAGTCACCAAGGTACTTGGTTACTAGAGATCAACTATTGGTTGCTAATTATTTATTGTCACCAATTTTCTCGATTTCTTCGTGGTTGCTGAAATCTAGTTGCTGAATGTATTTAGAAACCAACATTGCATTTGTTGGTTACTAGATAACAATCTTTAGTTACCAGTCCTTGGTGACTAAAGATTTAGTGGAGCAATAGTAATCAAATTATTAGCTTATTGGTGACAAATGGTAAACATATAGCCACCAAACTGCTTGGTGGCAATTGCTTGGTGACTAAATGTCATCTTTCTTGTAGTGGATGGAGCCAGTGCCCCGATGCTCCAAAAAAAAAACGTAGGTAGGCGGTTGATAGAGCTATGGAAGGGGAACAAAGAAGTGCAATAATGGAGAGGAGGAGCAGACGACGGTGATGGTAACCTTCGCCACAAGGATGCAGAACTGCGATGGAGAATCCTTACTGAGTTACTGTCAGAGAGAAAGGGAGCCTGTGTTCTCACTGGAGGTTGAGGTTGTAGATTCAAGGTGTGTGACAAGAATGAAGCAGGAGAGAGAACAGGAGGTGCCTTTTGTGTTTTAAAGGCAGAAAAAGCGTGGACCATCTAGATCTGCTATAGTGTGCTATTAGCGCCGAAATAGGGCGCTATTTTTTTCCATGTCTAGCAGTGGTACTAAAAAACAATGGAAGCGTTTGGGTGAGTTGTGAGGCGAGGTAGACGTGGCTAGGAGGGAGTGTTCGTGCGGTGCACCAAAATAGTGCACTCGGTGGCCACCTCGGGTTGGCATCGAGGGGTGCTCCTCCAGGTTGTGTCTTGCGCGAGGAAAGGCCCAGGGACTATGTATAGAAGCCATGGTACATAGGAGACATTGTTCAGACCAGATTTAAACAATTTTTGAAAGGATTTCGAGATTCACCCAAAAATTGCAGATTCAGAAAAAAAAAACGTTCAGAAATTTCAGATTTTCGTACTTAGAGAAATTTCAAAGTCCAGAAAACTGTTATTTTATGCTCAAAATAACACAAGAATTGAGGGCTGAAATGCGTTCAAACATTTTGGAGAAAGGCAAGGAAGTGACGTAGAATGCATGGGGATCACAAAGGTCACAAAGGTCCCACAAATGTTGGAGGTTTTGGCCAAATACCATGCAGTTAAATACAGTAAGATACATCTGTTTTCAGGAAAAAAGTTAACAAATTTTAACATCTCATGTTTGAACACATAACATCATGTTCTTTTGGCCAAATTGGCTTCGGGAAACAAAATAGGTGTGAAGTAGGAGTTGAAGAAAAAGACTTGGAAAAGATGAAAGTTTAAATTGGAAAAGATTCGATGCTAAAGTATGAGTGCCAAGAGTGATCAGAATGAAAGTTTCAGAACTTTCAGAGATAGACTTGAGAATTTTTCCAAGTCATAGAAAAAATATTTTCTACAAACAGTTTCAACTGATTTGAGGATTCAAATGGACTCTAGAATTTTCGGACAAGGCATGGGAGTGGAGTACATACTTCAGAGAGGGGAATGGACATTTTAAAGCAATTTTCAGAAGTAATAAAAGTACTATTGCAAGATGGTGAAAAGTGAAAGTGATAACAGATTTTTTCTTAGAAATTGTTATTAACTAGGGAGCAAGATATTCACAAACTAATGCCTTAGAAATTTTAAAAACTCAAGGCACTATTTTAGTAAGTGGGGAATCTGGAGGATGAACGGTTTTCAGGCGGCGGAGAGTGAAGAGGAAGAAGGGAGTCTCGGTCGATCCGCGGACTTTATGAGCGGGGCCCACCACGTCGCAGGGAGTTGTTGCCTCGGGAAGATCGTGGGTCATGGACACGTGTCAAGGTCTGGCTCGCAGCGGTTGGCCCCGCGTTTTCTCTCATCCTACGGACATGTGTGCCCCGCGAGACCGAGGGCTACTGTCGGGCCTCTAGATACCAGGGTATCTCGAGGCGACGGCTGCGGCCCATCCCAGTATGCAACGGCAAGACCGAGGGTCCCGTCCGCAGAAAATGGAGACATCTGCTTAGGCCTCCCCGCCAGGTGGACCAAACCGATGGGGACTCGCGCCTTGGAGAGGAGCGCTACTCCTCCCTTGCTCCTCTCCCTGGGCATCTCCTTTCAAGAAGGGACAACCCATGTGCCTCTGACGACCGCTCCTCTGAGCGGTGACGGAGGCGCCTGACCACAGTTGCCTTTCTCGTGTATAAAACGAGGACAGACACTGTGGGCGCCAAAGAGGTTCCCAAAGATTTCCCATTTGGTGCAAGAAGACCAAGTCCGCGCTACAAGACGGAGGCGGCATCGCCATGCTCCCCCACCGTGAAGTCATAGACGATGGAGCTGTCCCCCAGCGACTAGGACCGCGCAGGAGGCGCAGAAGTATGGGACGCTCCTCCCTTTGGAACCTTGTGGGAACCCTTTCCCGCCGAATGAGCGGTAAGGAGGTCCAAACGATAGTATAGAGAAGGCACCTCCGGCCCTTGGAGAAAGGGAGCTCGATCCATCATAGAGCTCAAGCAGTCTATTCCGAGTGCAAGCTCGCGTTTGTACTGTAATCACTGCAGTGCAATCCATCAGACAAGCAAGAGTAAGATTTTACACCACACTGGTGTCCTGAACCTGGGAAAACTCTCTGTGTCACCATTGTGGTCGTGCTCAAGCTTCCCTCTCGAAGACTCCCCTAGAAGCGGAGGAAGTGTTTTGGCCCCCAGTGTTCGAACCTTTGAGAGCTATCATGTCTAGTACAGACGAGCTCTCTCCGACAGGCACTCAAATTGTTGTATTCATGTTGTTGATGTGGGCGCTCATGTGGTTCTTCATCCAAGATGGGAGGTGAAAGATCATGTGGAACATCATCATTTGCTTGTTGTTGATAGGGTCGCTCATGTGGGTCTTCATCAAAGATAGGTGGTACAAAGTCATGTGGGTCATCCTCATTGGCTTAACGTTGGCTGTGATAATGAGGAGGATGACGCCGATGGTCCTTAGGATGGAATTGGTGATGACAGCGTAGTCGTGCTTTGTGGTGCTCAATATCTTAATTGTCACGGGTTGGAGGACACACTTGTTCATTGCAGCGGTGTTGAGGAAATTCTTGATCTTAGCGGTCATTGTGGTGGTGACGCGCATTGTGCCTTGGTGGCCTTCGATGTGGGAGAGCACCATCCACGAAGTCATTGAGACTATAATTAGTGTGGACTTGCAGAGGTGGGGGATGATAATATTGTCGAAGATCAGTATGTTGAGGGTGATTTTGAGGAGGGTCACCACGGCCTTGTCGGTGTAGAGGAGGTGGTGATGGCGAGCTATCTTCATAGCAATCTCGTCGAGGCGTTTGTGGAGTATATGGTGGTCCTTGTTGAGGGTGTCCACCATCCTCCATGTGGGGGTGAGGATCTGGTCTACGAGCTTGGTGATGAGCTTGAGGTTGTTGTCTTGAGCACCGATACCTTGAGGACGATGATGATCGATGAAGGTTGGCAATGTTGGCCAAGTTGATGTTGATACTCGCCATTTGATCATTCCATCGAGCCTCTCATGCTTGGAGTTGATGTTCATAGCGCTCCAATCCGTCTTGGACAATTTGGTGGAGTTGGAAATGGTCGTTGCTGGTGACGAAGTTGTGGGAGTTGTCGTTGAAAAAGGGGTTTCCTTCATCCTCTGAACTGGGACTTGTGAACTCTCCTTCCCTAGCCATCTCAAAAGCACACAAGTGTGATATTAATAATATAAGTCTCACTTACCCAACGTTACCTTTTTTGGTCGTATTGAGGCTAGTGGACAAGCCTAGGTGTAGGGCGGTATGTCAAAGGCGAGTTTAAAAAGATCGAAAGAAAACCGCAAGCAACAACACAAATGCTTTTTGTGGATGAAAAAATGGGTGAGGAAAGTGGCAAAGAAAATAAAAAAATCCGAAAAAAAAGTTTGTTGTAAAGCGTAGAAATAAACCACAATGAAATGTTAGCAAAAGAACCAAATCCTAGTGGAGGAAACAAAAATGGAACACGCACACACAAGTGATAAATGGGGTTAGTGCTGCCAATGGACGAGCGGAGACGAAATGTTCCTAACGAAGACTAAGCTCAATGCCACACCAACACATGTAGGATGCTAGCTCAAACCGAAAACTTTAAAAGGCAACAAGATTCGCACCGTGGCAACCGGTCACTCTTTTTTGTTTTGCGACGCGAAGCTACACGTTCCTACAAGTGATAGCAATTGCCATCGATCTTTTTCTTATTTTTTTCTCGATTTTTGATAATTGCAAAATGCCAATGCCTACTCGAAACTACGCTCTCACAAGTGCCAAACACGCACACTCGGTGCCACTAGTGCAATGCCAAGCTATGTAAAAGAGCTAGTCTGAATTGGAAAGGTACACAAACATGGGGTTAGTTCAAGCGGAAAGCAAGTTATAACTATTTGATGGATGATCACAGACTTGCGGCCGGGGCTTGTCATTGTTGTGTCGATCCGTTGATTTAGTTGCGTAGACGATGTTGTGGGATTCACGTGGAAACTTGAATCACTCATATTGGACCAACGACGACAATGAAAAACAACTTCGAAAATCTGTCCAGGAATCGAAGAGAAGGATTTTTCTGGGATTTTGCCCAATTTCGAAATTCCTTGAAATCCAAGAAAATTTGTGGACAAATTCGAGAAAGTGTCTGAATAGAAAGGTGGGGAATCGTCTTAAGCAACAAATCCACTTATCAAATCCACGAAAAACTCAACAAATCAACAGATTGGCCGAAATGCCTTTTGAGGCTATTTTTCGAATTTAGGGTTGGGAAAGAAAAATTTTGTTGGAAAGGGGGAAAGTGGGGGTCGAATTCATGTCAATCTAGCTGCTGATATTTAACCTCTTGGGTGGCCCGATCTTCATGAATCGACCAAGAACACGAAGAACAAACGATGAACACAAAAGTGGAACGAGGGGGATCGAGGAGAGAAGATAACTAGCGAGAACTGAAGGACTCGATCTCCCGTCAACTAAGCCGGAACGGCCGCCTACGACACGATAAATCCAACCAAATTCACCTTATCAAAAAACACTTCAATACCACGTGGCCGGTCCACCACGCCAATAGAACGTCAAGGGTTAGGTGAGATAGATTGGAAAGTCCCTAACTGATTCCCAAGTGGAAAGGATAGGTAACCAGGTGTAGCCTTGATACGATCCTATATACAAATCATAGGTGTAGTCTTGATATGGTCCTAGATACAAATCATAGGAGTAGCCTCACAAGAGTGGTACAAGAGCAAAGCTCAAATGTCTAAATTCATCTCTAACCCTAGATCTAGTCCAAGGAGCTCATTATATAGACAAGGGGTAGGTGGGGGTGAAAAGGGGGTTTTCCCTTCAATTGTGTGCTGGCAGGGAGGCCAGCATGGGCGAGGAGAGGCTGGCCTGACGCAGCAGGCGAGCCGGCTTGAGGCCGGGGTGGGGCACAGGGAGGCTGGCTGCCTCTAGAGGGGGTACGACCTGGAGTGTAGAGGCCCCAAATCGGATTGTCCAGAACCCCTCATATGCATACATTCACGGTCCCAGGAATTCAGTCGTGAACAACATACGAAGTTGGTACACAGATAAATTATCCATTACACGAATAAATAGAGTCTTACAAGAAATGGTCACAAGACCAAGTCTTAACAACTGTCACGCAGGACAGGAAATGTCTCATAAACACACAACGGAAACTTAACATAACGTAGATAGCCTATGTCACGCATTCACCAACAGGCTGCTGATCGGGAGCAGGGCCTAATTCGCATAGTCGTTAAAAAAGTACTCCTCCTCGTACTCCTCCTCGTTTGGAGGTTCCTCAAGGTCTAACCAAGTAAATAGCCAGGGGCGAAACCAATATGAGTACATTTGAATGTACTCTGAAAGACATCCTTTATAAACTTACATAATGCAAGTATGCTTACATGGTGGATAGGTAGACTATACATAGGGTTCTATACCCATGATATATGAAAGATATATCATAGTTGATTTTAAAATCTTTGTATCTTTGTTGAAGAAGATACTCCAAAAGAAAATAATATAGTTTTCCTTCTCTTGTAGATATCACATGTACAAGCGGTTTTGGAAAACTTTGTTTAAAAGGAATTTTCTTTGCCAAACTTCTTGTAATCAACTCCAGCTTCCTTCATTGGTACATCTCAGGTACAAGTCTTTTCGTTAAAAAACATCCCTTTTTCAAAACTGACACAATGCTAGCTACATGGCCCTTCAACTACCCATATCCGAGGGCTCGGCTATTCATAATAGTTTTACTCTGCAAAGGTGTACACAATCCACAAGATCCAATCATCTGCCATGAACTACCCATGGATCGGCACAGCGATATGCAAGTATCAGATAAATGATCCTAACTGTCCACTCTAGTCAAGCTAGTATATGGCTGTCCCTTCAATTGGGTTTGTTCTCCCTGGCACCATGTCACACATCGCCACACCAGGAGACCCAATTTTCGCATCTGTAGGGAAAATTAATCCCACGCTGTGTATGTCCCGTTTCTCCCTCCTGGCGACACTTCGATTCAGAGTATCAGCCTCTCTATAGCTTTTCGGGATAGAACACACACTAACACGAACAAGTATCTAGATAGGCCTCGTACCCATGTTGAGGTAGAGTGGCAGTACTTCTTGGTTGTCCAGCGAATACTAGGTTATGTGTTATTTGTAAAACATTTTGAAAACAATCTCCTTGCCTCCCCCCCCCAGGTGAATAAGGTCAGATCCTTCCACCGTGGAATTTTCATAAGAACATTTTTTTGCAAAAGCACATTTTTAAAGTCTCCACTTAGGGACTCAAGATTATTATCTTAGGTGGTACTTATATACCATATGGTGGCTAAAGGCTTGGTAACACCAAGTTACTAATGGCAATGTGATACCTCCCTATATAAGATTAATAGTAGTAATAGCCACTCAAAAATAGTTTTGGTAATCAAGTTTTCTGTAAAACTTCAGAAGTAGAACATGCATGATAGATAATGATAAGTAGTATAACAGCAAGCTTTAGGATGGATTGCCTTGGTTGGTTCTAGGGTCTTGCTTGTGGTAGCAACATGAGTGATAGTAATATCCTCCAGCACCTACTACCTCTTCCTCGTTTTCTATCGTCGCAAAATAAAATAAGGGCGCACAATCAGAACCAAACTAAGAAAGCAATGGTACTAAGTCAAACATACAGAAAGCAATGCATAAAACAAAGTAACACTCAAGTTTGCAAAACAACACTCCACATGTATACACAAAAATAACAAATAATCACCACTACTACTACTATGCTTGAGAAATGTTATTTCTCACCAAAATGAAATGGAACGAGTGGGTGTTCCAGTAGGATTCCATGACATTAAGGAGGTCCAATGCCTCAGGTTCAACGTGTGGACAACAAGTTTTCCACCAAACAAAAATACACCTATTCATACTAGTGAAAATAACAACACTAGTAATAGTAAATAACAAATGCTACTCATGCTTCTCTAAGGACTTAAGTATAGACTAACAGAGGTGAAAACATAACCTAACCAGTACCAAAATGGTACTGGACTCAACAAGGCAACCCTAAAAACTTAGGTAATAAATATATCTACACTTGCTCACCAAATCTATTAAAATAAAGAGTAGAAAAACAATACTAGACAAAGCCTATTTTCATTTGTTTTCCAAGCATGCACACACTTTATAACATACTAGTACTATGAGTAAAAAACTTCTTAACTGAAAGCAAATCATCTAAACATGCTAGAAAACAATATTTCAACTAGCAAGCAATTATTCTAAACTAAATACACAAAATCTATGTCTAACAGAAAGGTGTTGTACCTCAATATGCATGCCAAAAATAATCAAGAGCTCTAAAAATCACACAAAGCTAGGATAACATAGATCTATGCATACACAAACAGAATCAATTGGATTCACATCAAAAAGTATTTTTAAACGCCTTCTAAAAATCCTAGAATATGCTACTGGACAAATACCAAAGTGGATGGCATTTGTAAATGGTAGATCCCCTTGATGTGAGGTCAAGCCCTAATGATAGATCTACTCATTATCTACTCCAAATTTCTTAGTTTGCTCAATTTGAACACACGTACAAAAAGTTATGCATGATTTACTCTAACCGACAGTGTGTAAGACAACAAATACTACATGCAAACTATAGCACTAAATCTAGATCTACCAGTTGCATATGTTTAAGAAAAAGTAGATCTACCTCTAAATTTTTTTGTGGATTTTATTTCTTAGGTTTTCTATTTTTAACAGGATTAAAGCAAACATGCACTTCTATGTTATTTGCTAAAACGAAAAAGAAAAACAACTGTGGGCTGATTTACTCTCTTCGCGCGGCCCGCCAGGCCAGATGCGGCCCACCTAGCCAGCCCACGCGCGTGAACGCACGTAACTCTTTGGCGTTTAAACGTGGCCGTTGATCACGAGATCAACGACACACGACCTTCTCCTTCCTCTCTTTCTCTCTCCCTCTCTCTCTCTCTCTCTCTCTCTCTCTCTCTCTCTCTCTCGACGAAGAAGAAACCGACAGCGAGGATCTCGATTAGCTCACCTAGGGGGCACGTGGGGCGGTGGCGAGATGTCGGTGTGGTTGCACGAGGTCGATGCGGTGTAGTGGAGTGGTCGCAGAGGGTCAGGGCGGCTTCAAATGGCGGCGCACGGCTGCGGGTCCCCGGCGGCTCCGTCAATGTCCACGGCACTCATGCAAATGAGGGGTCGAACGGAGGGGTTAGGGATGTTCTACGGAGGGAGGCGAGCTCAACGGAGGTGGAAATGAGGGGTGGGAGTGCTCGGGCCGTGCCCCACCTCTCCTTCCTCTCCGCGGTGGCCGACGGTGAAAAACGAGCCCGCTGGCTCACAGAGAGCTCGAGGTGTTCATGGTCTGTGTCAAGGGGGTGGAGTGGGGTGGTGTGAGTGTGGTGGCGTAGTGTGTGCGTGCCTGTAGCTTTATAGCCACAACGCCACGGCCATGCGTACGGATGTCCATGGGATGGTCAAGGTGAGCTCGGGGTCACGCTCAGAGCGCCCATGTCGCTCCCCTTGGCCCTTGGGTGTGTCTGGGGGGTGTGGACGTTTGGTCAAGGCCAGGGCGTCGTGTGTGAGGTAAAAACGGAGTGGGAATCGCGAAAGTGCACGTGCACAGTGGCATCCCTGTCAGTCTGCCCATGCCACTACCCTCTCTTCTCTGCTCTGTTCCCACTCCTCTCCTCTCCTCTCTGGTCAACCAAGGAAGAATCCAAGGCTTGGTGATGTCTACGCACGCTTCTATTCTTGTAGATAATGTTGGGCCTCCAAGTGCAGAAATTTGTAGAACATCAGCAAGTTTCCCTTAAGTGGATCACCCAAGGTTTATCGAACTCAGGGAGGTAGAGGTCAAAGATATCCCTCTCAAGCAACCCTGCAATCAAGATGCAAGAAGTCTCTTGTGTCCCCAACACATCCAATATACTTTTCAGGTATATAGGTGCACTAGTTCGGCGAAGAGAAAGTAAAATGCAAGTAATATGGATGATAATAAGTTTTAATAGCAATCAGAAATAAATTTGGCATGAAGCAAACATGTAGAAGAACAAGCGAAAAACAGTGTTTCAATGCTTGGAAATAAGGCCTAGGAATCCTACTTTCACTAGAGGACACTCTCAACAATGCTCACATAATTGAATGCATAAATATCGTCTCTTCACTATGCTACTCCGAACCACTCTCCGGTCAAATAATGAACACTAATCATTGCGTAGGGGCTTTAACAGCACTCCTCAAATCTATATTCATTGCGTAGGGGCTTTAACAGCACTCCTCAAATCTATATTCCCTCTTTAGGTCACCCCAATGTCACTACGAGCGCCATAGATTAGTAAACAAACGCAACAGTTTCATAGGTTCGCCTTCCAACACAAGATATAAATATCATGCTAAACCACACGGTGCACACACTATCACCTTTCCGCCGTGATCAAAGTGTTTACGAAGATAAAAAAACACTTGAGTAGCATAACAGATGAAGATCAATCTGCATATTCAACTAGATTACAAAGCTCATGATCACATAAAGATCACACCATGGGAGAGAGATGAACCACATATCTATAGGTAGAGCCCTGAGCCCCGGGGGAGAACTACTCCCTCCTCATCATAGGAGACAACAACGGCGATGGAGATGGCGGTAGAGTCGATGGAGATGGCTTCCGGGGGTACTTCCCTGTCCCGACAGGGTGTCAGAACAGAGATCTGTCCCCCAAAACTTGTCGGCGGTGGCGGCGGAGCTACAGATGTATTTTGCGGAAAAGGTCGATTCTCGTAGGGTTTATTCCTCGGGGAGTACACATGGGCGAAAGGGCGATGCTGGGAGGTGGCCAGGGGGCCCACACCCCCAGGTGGCACGACCAGGGGGACCCGCGCCACCCCGTGGTGTGGCCACCCTGTGGCCCCCCTCCGAGGCTCTTCGGGACTACTGGAAGCTTCCGGGACTTTTAGGACTTCTGGCTTTCGAATTTTCCAATTTCGAGAATATTTCTAGAACAACTTTTCTGAAACTATAAATAGTAGAAAATAAGGAACTAGCTCTATGGCATCTTGTTAATAGGTTAGTCCCGGAAAACATAAGAAAACGTAGGAAAGCATACGGAAAACATGTAGCCATTGGCATAATATCAAAATGGAACATCAGAAATTAGGGATATGTTTATGACGTATCAAGCATACCCAATCTTAGTTCCTACTCTTCCTCGAGTAGGTAAACTATAAACAAAATAATTTCTGAGGTGACATGCTACCACACAATCTTGATCATAATATGTAAAGTAGAACATGTAAACTAGGATCAAATGACCTAAAGCTGTGATCTATATTTGATATAACAAGTAATGCATAAACAAAGAAGAAAGAAGTAAAACCTTTAATAAATCAATAATAAAAGACTGTCAACCCTGCAAAGTTTATTAGAGATGATTTAAGCTTTCAAGAACAACAATATCATGCACGTCAAACTATCCTCACAACCCCTGTTAGGATCAAGTCAAGCTTTCCACACAATGCAATGCTTGAATCTTAAACTATTTGCGCACTAAAAACAAGCAAGTGTCTGCGTTGGTCTCTGGCACCGAGATGTTATGGCTAAGTGAACATTATGGGGGGGGGGTTGGAAGGTCAATGGAAGAAAGGCTCACAAAGCTGAAAGTGGTCACTAGACAAGAGAAAGTCTTACAACCGAAGCTATGCAAGGAGTAGGGATTGCCACACAACGGATACACATAGAGCTATAAGTGTATGAAAGCTCTCCAATGGAACTAGTGGGGGTGCATCCAACTTTCTTGCTCACAAAGACCTAGAGCTCATTTGAGGAGGCTCAGCATTGGAATATACAAGCCAAGTTCTATAATGTAAAGTTCCCCACATAGTTATGAATGAAATATGAAAACTATCTCCAAACTGAATTATTGGTGTTAAACATGAAGCACAAGTGTGGTATAAAGGATAGTGATGCGCCCTCTCTCTCTCTTTATTCTCTCTTTTGCCTTTTTCTTCTTTTTGAGCTTTTTCATTTTTTTTATATATCCTCACCGGTAGAGGCAACATCTTATATTACAATGAATAATCACACTTTTAGTACCCATAACTAAAAAATAAATATCTCTGATATCTCTAACTGCATGCTCCTGCCAGTGTAGCAGTATGCATAAATAACCATGAAGCTCATCATCAAGTAACATAATGGAGGTGGATGTTGTGCAACAATATATCTCGGAATGGCTATGGAAATGCCATGATAGGTAGGTATGGTGGCTTTTTTGAGTAAGAATATATGGTCTTATGTGTAGGAGAACATCCTCCTCCCACGGGATTTGGATGCACTGGAGAAGCTTGCACCAACTCTCAATGTGAGAAAGGGCAATGCACAGTACCGAAGAGGCTAGCAAATATGGATGGTGGAAGTGCCAGGAACCGCAACATAGACTCACAAGTTAAAAGATTACAGCAAGCAAATCATCTTACAAGGCAAAGTGCAAATCACTCAGAGAGGGTCCGTGGCAGTGACAAGTCACTGTTAGCTACCCCGACCGTAGCGCGTAACAAAAGGCCGATCAGAAATGTATCACTCGTAGCAATCATATACCATTGTTTCTATCAGCTGGTAATTTAAGTGTGGCACAGTTTCAAGTTTCTTAGACCAACCAATAAAATTTTATACTTACTAGTCCTTCCCGTTTATCCATTAAGCAAATTAATATCTCAAAACAACAGCACTGATTCAAGTGAAGCAGTTTAGTGATCTACAAGACCATGCGAATTTTTCCACTATACCAACTACCACAATAGCATTACTATTTCCAAGAAAACACACATATGAGAACCACCTAACCACAAAATCTAATATCTCTGTACAAAGGATGCATGAAAACAAAGGCTGAACGTAGTACTAGCAAAAAGTGAACACTCACAAAACAATAAGAATGAAAACTAGAGTGTTCTAAGCAAGGAAAACCGAGCGTTTCTCTCTCCCACAAAAGTATGATAAGATCCAACCATTTATTACAGAAAATAAAATTAAAGAAAATAAAAGAAAAAATAAAAGACGCTCCAAGTAAAGCACATAAGATGTGACCGAATAAAAATATAGTTTCACTAGAAGTGACCTGATAATTTGTCGATGAAGAAGGGGATGCCTTGGGGATCCCCAAGCTTAGATGCTTGAGTCTTCTTGGAATTTTCTTGGATGTACCACCGGGGCATCCCCAATCTTAGGCTTTTCACTCTTGATCACATCATATCATCCTCTTCTCTTGACCCTTGAAAATTTCCTTCACACCAAAATTCTCACAATCTTCATTAGCAACGTTAGTGCAATTGAAATAATAAATTCAAATGGTTCAGTTTCAACACAAGTATAACACTTAAAAACACATTAGCTAATGTCACAACTTCTTTCAAAACTATTTTTCTCAAAATAACACCAAAAGAAAGAGATTAAGATGCAAATGCGATAAATGTCAGAAATATGTCAAAACAGAACAGCAAGTAAGGACAATTTTTTTTTTAAATCTTCTGTTGCTCAAATCATAAAGTGGTCTTCTAAGAAAAGTTGTGTATATAACTCAGGATTATGCACAATAAATCTCAGGTCATTTTGAGATTTCTGTGATTTTTAACGGAATTGACAGTGGACAGCAGAAATCTGTTTCCTGCGCAGAAATCTGAAATATAGGCTCAACTTTCCACTAGAGGATTTACTTGGCTCAATAAAAACACAAAAGAAAAGATACAACGGGGTTGCTAAGGAAATAGACAACACCCAGATGGAAAGCACACAAAACAAAACGAACGAAAACGGGTTAAAAACGGAGAAATAAAACGGGTTGTCTCCCGCCAGTGCTTTTCTTTAATGCCTTTCAGCTAGACACAATGATTTTTAAAAGATTCTCACATAAGAATAAGAGTTGAAGCACAATAAGGTAGCATCAAGAAGAAAATATAAAACACTTTTAAGTCTAACCCACTTCCTATGAAAAATAATCTTGTAGAAAAACAAGTTAACGAAGCACAAAGTGACTAGCATAGGAAGACAAAATAAGTGCAACTTCAAAATTTTCAACATAAAGAGGGGAATCTTAATATTGTTGAGATGCATAAAACCATGTTTTCCTCTCTCATAATAACTTTCAGTAGCATCATGAATAAAATTAACAATATAACTATCACAAGAAACATTCTTATCATGAGCCACATGCATAAAAGAATTAATACTGTCCACATAAGCATAGTCATTCTTATTAATAGTAGTGGGAGCGAATTCAAAAAAATAGCTATCATTATTATTCTCATCACCATAATCATCAAATATAGGAGGCATATTGCAATCATAATTAATTTTCTTCTCAACAATAGGTGGACTGAAAATATCATAATCATCATAAAGAACTCCAACATGATAGACAAGTTGTATATTAGGGAGATGGTTTTGGGTAATCCATCCATAACTATGACAAGTTTCATAAGGATAATTGTAATCATAGCCTATGTTATAGCATCTTTTATAATAGTTATCGAAGACTTGAGGTGTCAGACCCCGGACCCAAAGATATACATACTGTTATGTGCTCCTAGCCATGGACTCACAAGGGCTTCAGGGTTACCAGCCCCGGCCGCAACAAACAACGGCAGGCAGACCGGATTCAGCGGCACGCATGCCGGATCACCACAGTCCACTGCTCCTTGTATCCATGCTAGTTGTAACCAATTATGCATACCCAAGTGTCCACGAGTCGGATGAAACTGAAGGAACGGGACCAAAGTTATACAGAGCTGCTATGTGTCCAGAAAGTGCAACAACAATCGAGGGTTACTGGGGTTACCTCGCCCCAGGCCGAATCACATCGGCAGGCGGGATCGGAAATAGATCATCGGCTCCACAACCCCTTGACTGTGACAACTACGTAGGCATAGCCAAAACTCTATAACAACGGGATCGAAACCAACAATCGATCAAAGCAGCACTCTAGACATGAAAGTTGTATTAAACAAGTCATACTAGAGTAGTCTTACACGTAGAGGTTACACGACCAACATAGGTCAAGCAACCCAACATTACAACAAGCAGGGAAAGCAAATATGTTGCTATAAATCAAGAATGCAAAAGGACTAAGAGTCTGAAACATAAGCAACATAGCCAAACCCATACTACAGATACCAGGCTGCCACCTGGGAACCCCTAACTACTCATCGATGTCGAGGTAGAACCCTTATTCATCTGTGTCATAGAAGTCTGAAACAAAACAACAACAAGGCAAGGTTGAGTACAAAAGGTACTCAGAAATACTTGGCTTCTAAGTTCTTTTGCGTAAAGCCATCTTTGTTTTCCGAAGTCGAGGAAGAAGTATCACGTGTAATAGAAAATTTCTAAAACAGAAGAGGAATCTACTCAACAACTGAGATCATCATGTTCTTTTGTGCACGAGTACTTTCTCATTCCCAGACTACATTAGGCTACAAGAATCACCCCTCTCGACATAGTCGAGTAGGCATCCTTCATTCGTTGTCAACAAGTTTTAGTCATTCCGTTAGAGTTGTCTATGATCACAGAATCCGTTGCCAAGTCGTCCGTAACTGTGGACACGACTTCTCGAGGAGATTTATCCCTGCAGGGGGTACACTTCACCCACACGTGTCAACCGACTCTTAACGCCACGCGGTAACGCTCCTCTCTAAGAGCGCGGCAGAGTGTGGTCGACCACGACCTTTACCTTGCTTAGCCATATCGATGAGTTAACTCAAACAAGTCCACCTCGTCAACAGGGAGTTGGCCACCTCCTGACGGCACCTGTTCTGTGAGTCGGTACAAGATCCGTGTACGTCCATCACTGGTCCCGGTCACGCCCTAGTTTTCTCCAAAACGTTTTATGACACACCCGCAAATGGAAACTTCAATCTACGTGACCCATGGAAGTGACTAGACAAGTTAGTTAGCCGAGTGCGGTCTATTAGGCCCTGCGTGTGGTTGCACGCTCAATCTTGGCTTTTGAAGGCGAGAACTCGCACCTAGGGGCATGAACGAGACAAAAACCACAACCCACAGTGGCCTCAACATCCATGCCATGTTAATCATGTTATCCAAATCACGTCAAAGCATAAACACCTTTCATACTAGATTCACGCATTGACATCATTCATCAACCGGATGAAGCAGATCATAATACTAAGCATGTCTAAGCATTGAACACACAAGGCTCTACGTTACTCAAACAACCCTAGTCATACTAGGAGGGTAAACATGTATGAAGGTGACATAAAGTGGGTCATGCAGTGTATAGGATAACTCTAACAGACTCAAAACTAAGTTGAATCGCATGCATGAGAAAGAAGTTGAAATACTCAAAACATGGCTAGAACCATGAGGTTGTGCTTGCCTTGCTCGTCGAAGGTGGAACTGGGGTTGTCGTAGAAGGCCGGATCAAGCTCCAGGTCTCGGTCTACTTATAACGAGCAATACCAGAAAGAAGGAAAGCAATCAATATATGGTAACCGTGCAATGCACAATATGTTTGCATGATCAAAACAATGCAATGGACTTAAGACTTGAAAGATAGAACAGAAAGCTAGGGTTCTACGTCGTAAACGATGATCACCGGAGGGGGAGAAAACCCTATCTTAGGGGTGTGTCCAAGATTATTTGCTCAAATGACTTGAGGAACCCCATAGCTAGGTTGCATTTGTTTCACTGATCATTTTGGTATATTACACTTAATTTTCTAATTTTATTGAATTAAACTTTATTTTCAATATTTAAATAGATTTAATTCAAAATCCAAATATGGCCTCATTTGAACTTTGTCAAACATGGATGAAAATGGTATAAACAGATGAGCTCACATTTTTCTGAACATTTTGCATATTTTTCATAATTTTTGGAGTTATAAATTAAAAGTTATTTAATTTTGAAATTTTAATCAATTCTATTATTTTCTATTTTCTGTGGGCAGGTGACGTCGTAGTGACGTCACGCTGACCTCACGCGGTGGCCGGCCGGGGACGGATGTGGTCGTCGGCGGCGATTCCGGCGGTCCCCGGGCGTGCCGTTTGGCACCTAAAGAGGGCGGCGCCGCCCGCTAGATGCCAACGACGGCAAGCCGCCGTGAAGGGGACGACGACGGTATGCTCGGGCTCCGGTGAACTTGACGAAACCGAGCGGGAGGACGGAAAGGGAGGGGTCAGGGAGGATAGTGAGCTCACCAGGAGCACGACGGGGCGGTCAGCTGGGCCGGAGGGAGTCGGAATCGGCGGCGCGGTGGAGGATTGCCCGGCGGTTGGAGGGGAAGAAGATGATGGCGATCTCCTCGTCTAGGCCATCCTTGCTCGATCCTTGGACGAGGAGGGGCGGTGAGGGGCGGCGGTGCTGTGGAGCTGCTCGGGGAAGCTAGGGTAACGGTGGAACAGCGGCGACGGCGAGGTTTTCCGACGACTAGGGTTCGGGTGCAGAGGAGGAGCAAGAGAGAGAGAGAGAGGAGGGCGACCGAGGGGGTTCTGCGGGGGACTCCTCGATCCGGACGGCTTCTAGAGGGTCTTCTGGTCCTCCACGTCGAGAGGGGGAAGCAGGAGGTTGCCCTCGGCCACCGCTTCTCGTCATTCTGGCCGGAGACAAGGAAGAAACGAAAAAGAAAAAGAATTTCCTGGAAAACCCCCTCTGAAGTTTTGAAAGATCACAGAAAAGTCCTTCTGAGACTTAAAACAGACAGAAAAAGGGGTTTTGAGGGCCTTTTTGGAAACCAAAAATTGCACAAAAATATTCATTGGAAAGCTCTCCAAAAATGTGACATTTCTATCATATATTTGTTTCATTTTGAATAACTTTGCAAAACAAGTTTGTGTAGGGTTAGATTAAGTGATTTTTGCTAACCCACTGTTTAATTTTTATATGCAAATTTTTGGTCCAGTTTTTCATGAATGTATGCCATGTACACAACACCTCTCTTTATTACACAAAAGTAGGGATGTTACAAGTCTACCCCCTTTACAAGAATCTCGTCCCGAGATTCCTAGTTTTTAAAAAATAAGTCGGGGTATTGTCGGGGGGGCTACCCCCGAGTAGGGGTAAGACAAGTGGTAAAAGCGAAGATCAGAGTACTGTTGGACGGATTGGTGGCTACCTGGGTACCCTCTACCCGGTAGCCTCTATCCGGTCATAAGCACCGAAGGTCAAGAGAAGATATTAAGGAAGATTGTATTCGTCCGAATAGAGAAGTTATGGTCCGAGTAGATGGGTTGCATTCCTACTCGGGCCAGAAGTCAATGGAGCTGTTCTGACAGGATCCCGCGTATCCTGTAGCCGTACAGGCGTGCGCTTCAACTTACGGAGCGCGTGATTATCCGCGCTACGGCGTGGCTACAGTGAGGTAGGTGCCGGTCAAGTCTTGTCACTGACAGAGGGGACAGGACATGTCAGGGGGCCTACTCTATGAGACTGACAGGGTGGACAGGTCCCATCTGCCGAACGGCGCGGCGACTTCCCGCGCTGGCGTCAGCGAGAAGCCGGAGGCGTGCTCTTATTCGCAGAGGGCGCGTCCCATCAAGTTGTACCTTTTAGTCTTTGTTTATTCGGCTGGGCACCAGTATATAAGGTGTCGTGCCCCCTCCTGCGCGAGGGACGTTGGTCCAGATCGCATTTATTACAAGGACCATCACTAGAGCGAGAGAGAACTGCCGAGTGGCTACAAGGCTGAGAGACAAGTTTGTACTGTGGCTACTCGGAGATTATACATACAGAGAGATAGGCAGGAGTAGGGGTGTTACCTCCACACGAGGGCCCCGAACCTGGGTAGTTCTTGTTGTTTGCAGTCTTACCTGAGCGCGGCTACTCGTCGTGCGATCCCTCCCCGGATGCCTACAACGTCCATTGGCCCCAACACTTAAGCCATCCCATGGCATCTGTCTTTACTCATCCACGATAGTTGGCGCCCACCGTAGGGCCAGCAGCAGGCGCTGGCTGGGGTTCATATTCGGACGGGACCCGTTTCTGCTTCGGGGGAGCGCGTGGTCTGTGGCCTTGTCCACAGATTCGGCTCCTTCGACTTCGTCACCGACAACGCCGGCGATTTCGGCGGCAGGCCCGTGCCAGCAGGCGGCTCGGTGCTTTCCTTCGGCTCGCATCTGGTCTACGTCGCCACCACCGTCATCCGCGAGTTCCCGGAGGAGGTGCTCGTCGCGGAAGATCCTCCTGCTGTACTCGTTGCCCGCGGGAAGCCTTCTGGTTGCTCTGCGGACAGCGTGGAGGTGATGATGACAGGCCCGACTATCGACGCCGGGAAAGGCGCGGCCGCTACCGCGGGAGTCATCGAGGAACCTGCTGGCGCAAGGGTCCACAAGCCCTATGACATGCCCCAGAACATTTCGGGTTACGTGGATGCTTCCACGTCCGCTGCTATACCAGTTGCTCGCGGTGGCGCCACCGAGCGGCTGGGCATGCCGCCTCCCACCGAGCTCGAGCTCATGACAATGAAGGCGCAACTCGAGCAACAGCGTCAAGCGCTACTCGCGGAGTCCCAGGAGCTGGAGAAGGTTAGGCTTGAGCTTAACCTAGATCAAAATGAGTACAACAGAGCACATGGCTTTACTCCTGTTTCTAGGCTGCCTAATAAGCTAGGCGCTACCGTTGCAACTTAGGCCTGAGCTGGCTAGAGATGGTAGGGCTGCTAGCCAATCTGCTAGTTTGAACACTGCTGGTAGGCCCAAATATAGCACTCCTGCCAAAACTCTTAGGGCTGCAGAGGCAGTGGCTGCTGAGTTGCCGCATCTCACTGGCGACGCGCGCTAGGCAGCAGGATAGGTTGAATGAGCTAGTGCTAGAGGCTGGCAGGCAGAACGAGGAGTTCCGGAAAGCCAATCCGGGAGCTGGCGCTTCTTAGGTTGTGCACTCGCATGCGGTCAGATCTACGGATCAGGCCACATCGCCACTTCCTGGCAATGAGAGGGACCAGAGTGTGAACTCTAGAAAGAACAAACAGATGCAGGTGTACGACCCGGCTGCCGCCGGAAAACAGCACGCTGTGCCGCGGCAGCCCGGTCAGAAACACAACTCTGCAGGAGCAGGCTATCAAGCCACTAAAGCTCACAGCAAGGGGCAAGGAGGAAACTGTGCAGGACCATCTCGGCATCAGGCCGCCAACCCGGTTCAGCAGAGGGTGCGGCAGCCAGCCGCTATGCAGCCGCAAGTAGTTGTGGCAGCAGCCAACCCGGTGGCTCAACCCGGCCCTGTGCCGCAAGACCGCTATGATGATGGGTACTCGGCGATGGAGCTAGCCGGGTATTCTGACCCAAGAGATGTCACTGATCGTTTGGGTGACCGCATGCTGGAGCCCAGCGATGCAAGATACAAGCTGGACCGGATCAACCGGTCTGCACAGCTCGAGAACAAGGGGCCACCGGGCCCAGATTGTTTTGGTTGCCGTATCATGGAGGAGCCCTCCGTGACCAAGTTTCAGCTGGCTAGAGGGACCAAGTGCTATGATGGCAGCACAAAGCCGGAAGACTGGCTGAGTGACTATGTTACCGTTATGCACATTGCAGGCGGCAACAGGAGATGGGACGTGCCGTATGTTCCGCAGATGCTGGAGGGCCCTGCTCGGATTTGGCTCAACAACCTGCCTAGAGACATCATCAATTGCTGGCTGGGCTTCTCGGAAGCCTTCATCAGCAACTTCACCAGCACGTACAAGAGGCCGAATAGGCCACAGCAACTGTCTGCTTGAAAGCAGCGAGAAGAGGAGACTGACCGAGAGTACCTTACTCGGTGGAGCACACTGAGGAACACATGTGAGGGTCTGAATGAGTCACAGGCAATCGCCTAGTTCAATCAAGGCTGCAGGCATGGCAGCATGTTGTGGCAGAAGCTGCAGAGAGAGATGCCAAGTACGCTCGCTGAGACGATCAAGATACCTGATATGTATGCACTCGGAGACCCTACTCAGCCTCTGCTCGATGCATTCGAGCCGAGAAGGAAGCACCATGACGGCAGCAGACGCCAAGACTTCAGAAACAAGCGCAGAGGTGACCGCATTGATACTCGGTATGATCCTGAGGAGGTGAATGCTGTGATCCAGGATCCCGTGGCTGCTGGGAGTAGCCAAAGGCAAAAAAACTGCTGGAGCCCAATACAGGCAGAACCAGAATCAGGGCCAAGGCATCAAGAAGCCATACAATGCTCCCCAGCAGGGTAGCGGCAACCCGAATCCAAGAGAGACTCAGACTTTTGTGTTTGAGAACATGAAGGTCGGGCCATGCAGCTTCCATACTCGGCATCCGAGTAGGCCAGCCAACCACACTACCCGGCAGTGCAGCTGGTGGGACCGCATCAAGAGTGAAGGCTTCGGTCAGCTGCCCCCTCATCCTCCTCTACTGCCTGCGAATTCCAATGTGCAGCCTATTCGGGCAGCTGCTCCCAGGGCTGCAGTGAATCCGAGAAGGGAGAACGTGAACCAAGTGGCTCAGGGAGCCAATCGCAACTACAACAACGACAACCGCAACCGCAACTACAACAACAACAACAACAGGAACAACAACAACAACAACAACAACAACAACAACAACAACAACAACAACAACAACAGGAACAACGACAACAATAACGGCAACAATGGTGGTGGAGACCGCAATCAGTACGAGGAGCACCATGAGAGCTACATGATATTCACCACCGAGCCAGACGAAAAGCAGTCGCTGCACAGGCGTGCGATGGAGGTAAATGCTGTGATCCCGGCTGTGCCTCACTACCTGCACTGGTGCGACCAAGAGATTACTTGGTCCAGAGCTGATCATCCCAAGGTGATGCCTAATCCGGGTACCTATGCATTGGTGGTGGATACCACTTTCTTGGGAACCCATAAGAATGTCAGGTTCAGCAAGGTGCTGATCGATAACGGCAGCAGCATCAACATCATGTACCGGGATACACTGGAGAACATGTTGCTACCCAGCAGGACTACATTCCATGGGATTGTGCCGGGAGTATCTTGTGCTCCAATCGGCCGCATCTGGGTTGATGTCCTATTCGGCACCAGGGAGAACTTCCGCACCGAGTGCCTGCAGTTTGAAGTAGTTGATCTTCAGAGCCCCTACCATGCTCTACTCGGTAGGCCTGCCCTCACCAAGTTCATGGCCTCAACCCATGCAGCCTACCTGAAGATGAAGCTACCTGGTCCCAATGGTGTCATCACCATCTCGGGTGATTACAAGCGTTCCTTGGAATGCGCGTCTGCTAGTTCTCAGCTGGCGGAGTCCATGGTCATTGCTGCCGAGAAGAAGAAGATACACGAGGTGGTGGCTATGGCTCAAGCAGCACAGGGTGGTGCGCCTGGCATGCCGGGTTCCCAGTACGGAACTGCTTTCTAGGCGTCCCAGGAGACAAAGAAGATCCAGGTTGATCATGAGTTCCCAGACTGTGTTGCCATCATTGCCGCCGGGTTGGGAGAGAAATAGGAAAGCGAGCTCCTCCACTTCCTCCGTGAGAATCGGGATGTCTTTGCATGGCCCAATGAGGATCTACCGGGTGTCCTGAGGGAGTTGGTTGAGCACTCGCTACACGTGCGTCCGGACGCCAAGCCAGTTAAGCAGGCTATGCGCCGATTTGGTGATGAGAGGAGGAAAGCCATCGGTGATCAGATCACCAAGTTGCTAATAAGCGGATTTATCATGTAGGTACTGCATCCGAATTGGCTAGCCAACCCGGTTATGTTTGAGAAGAAGAAGGAGGACCCCAAGGCCGATACTGCATGGCGCCTGTGCGTGGACTACACCGACCTGAACAAGGCCTGCCCCAAGGATCCATTCCCGCTACCCCGCATAGATCAGGTGATTGATTCCACTCCCGGGTGTGAACTTTTGTCTTCCATTGATGCCTACTCTGGTTTCCATCAGATAGCTCTCAACCCGGATGATCAAATAAAAACTGCCTTTATTACCCCGTACGGGGATTATTGCTATCGTGTTATGTGCTTTGGGTTGCGGAATGCTGGGGCTACTTATCAGAGATGCATGCAGAAATGTTTGCATGATCAAATTGGCAAGAATGTGCAGGTGTACGTAGATGACATTGTCATCAAAACGAATAAAACACATACTCTGCTTAGTGATCTTGAGGAAACCTTTGCAAAGTTGCGCAAGTATAGGATGGAGTTGAATCCGACTAAATGCACCTTTGGCGTCCCGACTGGCAAGTTACTCGCCTTCTTGGTATCCAGTCGGGGCATTGAAGCCAATCCTTCAAAGATAAAAGCTATAGAGAGCATGTCTTTGCCGAGATCACTGAAGGATGTGCAGAAGTTCACCGGATGCCTGGCTTCTCTGAGCCGCTTCCTGGGCAGAATGGGCGAGAAGGCCTTGCCTCTCTATCAGCTGATGAAAAAGAGTGACAAGTTTGTCTGGACACCACAAGCTGATGTGGCGTTCAAGGAGCTGAAGACCATGCTAGGTAGCGCTCCCATCCTGGCAAGCCCGCTACCCAAGGAGCCAATGCTGCTCTATATTGCAGCAACCAGCCGGGTAGTCAGCGTGGTGATAGTGGTGGAAAGAGAAGAGGAAGGCAAGACTGTGCAGCGGACAGTGTACTATCTCAGTGAGGTGATGTCCAGGTCCAAATAGAACTACCCGCACTACCAGAAGATGACGTATGGCGTGTACCTGGGTGCCAAGAAGCTCAAGCATTATTTCCAAGAGTATCCCATCACAGTGGTGAGTACTGCTCCCATCTCGGAGATCATGGGCAACAATGAAGCAAGCGGCCGGGTAGCAAAGTGGGCAATCGAGCTAGCCGCGTACACTCCTCTGTACGCGAGAAGAGAAGCAATCAAGTCACAAACTCTGGCAGATTTCTTGGTGGATTGGGCCGAGATGCAGTATGAGCCTCCCTTGCCGGAAACCAACTAGTGGAAGATGCATTTTGATGGCTCCAAAGTGAAGGAAGGCCTTGGTGCTGGCGTAGTGCTTACGTCACCCAAGCGAGATCAACTCAAATACGTGCTGCAGATTCATTTCAAGGCATCTAACAATGTGGCCGATTATGAGGCCGTGGTACACGGCCTGAAGGTAGCCAAGAAGATTGGGGTGCAGCGCATCGTATGCTATGGCGACTCGGATTTGGTGGTGCAGCAGGTATCCGGCACCTGGATGCTTTGGATGCCAACATGGCATCCTACCGGTTTCTGGTGCAAACCATGACTGGCTTCTTTGAAGGGTGTGAGTTCCATCATATACACCGAGCTGAGAATGATGCAGCTGATGAACTGTCCAAGTTGGGGTCTTCTCGGCAGTTTATCCCGGCTGGGATTGCCTTGGAGCACTTGAGAAAGCCATCCATCAAGCCATCCCCCAACTCGGAATCTATCTTTGTTCCTTCTCTGCCAGGAGAGCAAGCTGTTCCAATGGAGATTGACTAGGAGGATGCAAAAGAGAACCCGGGGATTGTCGTCTCCAACCCGGGGACTGGCACCTGCAACCCGGGGACTGCTCCATTCAACCCGGGGACTGTCGCATTCATCGAGGGGATCATTTCTCAGTACTCGGGGACTCGCCCCCAACTCAGAAGAGGTCTTTGTAGCTAATCCAATGGAAGTGGATGAACCAGTGTTTCCCACACGGGAGACACCGAGTTGGGCTCTGCCCATATTATCCTTTCTAACGGATGGCACATTGCCAAGTGACGAGGCCACGGCCAGGCAGATAGAGAGAAGATCCTAGGGCTACACCATCCTCAACAAGGTACTGCATAGAAGGAGTCCTACTGGTGTACTGCACCGCTGCGTCGAGCCAGAAGAAGGAGAAGAAATTCTTGTGGAGATACACCAGGGGGAATGCAGGGCATCAAGCCTCTTCTCGGGCTTTGGTCAACAAGGCTTTCCGGCATGGTTTCTTTTGGCTCACTGCCTTGAAGCAAGCTGAAGATATAGTGACAAAGTGCAATGGCTGCTAGAGATTTGCAAGTAAGACTCATATGCCAGCTTCCGAGTTGA